>WEIS01074777.1:0-12285 GCA_013389965.1 Todus mexicanus | reverse complement strand
CTGTAATTTTTTTTTTCTTCAGTACTTGTTCTCTTCCATTTACTTATTTCTTTTTGGTCTGCCCGTGATGGCTATTGTTGTTGCTACTTTATTTTTTGATAAAAACCACGAGTGACCAATTCTGCACCTCCCTAGTTTTCTGTTCCAGTTCTGCCACCAAGCACCTCTTGTTTCTTTCTTCTACATTTTTTATTTTGTTTTTCCTTCCCCCATTTTGCAGCAGGAGAGGCAGATAACTTTTAACTGTCCCACATTACAGTTCAAGAAAGGCGTGAAGTTGCATAAAGGTTTCTCTTCACTTACGTAGACCATTACTGACACGTTATTTTTTGCGGCAGACTTTAAGCCTTTGATCTTAACCAGCTGCTGTAAATGTACAGAAGTAAACACCAGACAGTAAACAGTTCAATACACAAGACTTGATTTAGTACCTTACAAGACAAAGCAATCAATAATCTATTACACATCTAATCACAGGCATGAATAGCTCAGCAACCCTCTGCACAGCGCGCCAGCAAATGAAAAGGGCAGTTGGGGACCACAGGAAGAGGGACACAAATCACCGGGATTGCAAATGCATTGCCTGGAGTAGATCTATAAATGCAAATATTCAAATTCAACACTCACCTCTTGCTACTAGTGAATCATGCTATTGCTATCAGGAGACTAGTTGCTATGGCAGAAAGCTGTAGCGGTGGCAGAAGGCCAAGAATCCTGCCTTTGAAATGTTAACTGAATTTAACTCTTGACTTTTCTCAGCCAAGGTTCACCACTTCGTGTGACTGGGTCATATTAAATGAGTGCTTTGTTTGCCCTGGGTACCAGATTGGAAGGGATATTATTAATCATCGGGACAGCGAAGCAGGTCAATAGCAGCCATTAGTCAATAAGGATTTACTATTTTTTTTTAATACCTTCAAGTCCAGCATGTGATAGCTGCAGTCACATGAGCACTTTTTTGCTTTTATTTTTCCTTTTTTTTTCCTAACTTGTCTCCCCTTGAATCCAGTTCACAGCACCTGGACGCACTCAGAGCACACCTATGGTGCAGGTGCAGTGGTGTGATGAAGAGATCCTCTATTTTGAACACTTAGAGCCCAGGCACAGACACACTGCTCCCCCCATTAAGTGACAACGTGGGCTGCTATCTATCATATCCACCAGGAAAATCAAGAGTTTAGAGACTTCAGCAAGGAACAGGTGTAAACAGCAGATGAGGAGTAGTTTTGTGGATGGCAGAACTACCTACGTGCAGAATTTAGGCACAAGCTCTTCTTTCAGCTGCCTGAGGTGCAGGTCTGGCTCCCTGCTTCGAGGGTAGCTGCAGGTGTTTTTACTGCACTTTGGCTTGAAGATCTCAATCCGTTACAGCTGTGTTAAATGTGAGCTCTCAGATCGAGTTACTGGGCCAGATCTGGCCATTTAGGATTACTGAGATCCAAGGAAACACCTAGATTAAGCTCCATCAAATATTCATGCAGCTGTGCCTCCAACACCTTTTATTTAATGTTAAGATGAGCTATTAAGAAGGGCACTTCGAAAGTTAGCTGAGAACGGCAGAATCAGCCAGCTGGTGCTCTTGTGAAGACAACGATCAAAGAGAATAGCATATAGAGAACTGGATCCAGTTATAAAGATGCAGATTAATGAATTGCGACAATGGTTTTCCTCCCACAAACACAACAAAGGCATTACTGTTGCAGTGGAAAAAGTCTTCAGTACAGTAGCCACATGCAAAATTATAGTGGAGGCTGAGATGGTGACAGTAAAGTTGGAAGGGCTGCTACGCGATATTCCTACTCCAGTCTGTACCTCTGGGGTTTTGCCCAGTTACAAGAATAGGTTAATAACGACGTGCCCCTGTAAATGATTCTGTACCCTGTAGAACATTTCATGTTCCAGCTTCAGAAATCTCATTCTCACTTTCAGCACTTGTTTTCTTCTCTTACACAATTCTATCTTCCAGGAATGAGTTCACAAGGTAAGAGTGCTACTGCACTCTCTCACACGTCCCTTCACGCTTTTGACTGTGTGCTCAAACTTGAAGGAGTTACTTGAGAGAAGGAAACAAAGGCCCTGTGCGACATGCAGTAAGCTGCTAGATGGCACTTAAAAAAATATCACCCATGTTCTTTGCCATCTTCCATTAACCACGATTCCGACTGCTGCATCTCCCCTTCCCTTCTCAAGATAGATAGATGGCAAAGGTTTTTTTTTAAAAAAATCCTAAATCATATAAACCACAAGCTCCCAATTTTGTATGTTTATTTTTTATTAACTAATGGATCACAGTAAGATTTCAGCCTTTTTTTTTTTCGGTAGATATGCATACAGATCTCACTTGTCGAGACATGTTTTCTTGTTTAATATGCGTCTTAGATCAAGTGCAGAATATGTATTGTAACTTTGTAGACCACAGATTAAATCTGTGAAACCCAAGGATCCCTCAAGGCATACCAGTGAAAAGCAGGCTTCATTGAAAAAGCAACAACCAGGAACATTTAAAATGAACCATTTATTAAATCAAACTGTTATTTTAACAGTTACATAAGTTACACAGCATGTTTAAGTCAAAAGATTTCACAAGGAAAAAAAAAAATTAAACTTGCATTATGCAGGCAAAAATATAACCACACAATATGTACCTGGGAGGGAAGAAGGGAAGGGGAATCTCTAAACATTCAAATAAGGCCATAATTATTTAAAAACAACAATAAAACAATAATAACCCCCCCCAAAGATCCATTTTTCTTTCAGTGTGTTCAGTGCTGCTAACTATATGTACTTTTAGTGTACGGATGTAATCGAGGCAGTGGTATCTTGATAGCTAGGTTTAATGTTTTAAAACACTATCAGAAGTGAAATAAGGCTCATTAGTACATACAGCTGCCCTTGGAATGTCAATCTCAGTTGCCTTCATTAACTTAAAATTCACAAAGTGCACAGTTAGGATATGTCAAAAAATTGAAATTGCTACTCTACCAACAGCTGCCCATGCTTAATACTTAGTGGTCTATTGGAACAAAGTATGTTCTTTCAAAAAAGATGTGTAAGAAAAGCGGCTGTAAAACATTTAGTTCCAAAGATGCACTAGGAGCTTTTTTGTAAACTGAAAAGTAGAAAAACATGGATTAATTATGTAAAGAAAAGAATACAAAAACCACTAGAAATGACCATCAAACTTTCAAAGAACAAGCACCACAACAGACATTAGCATTCGATTTTGCAGTGTACAGCGATGTAGTAATTTCACTCTAACCAATCCACTTCATCAAATTCTGAATCATCTTCTGAATCGCTGTATTCCACAGCAATGCGACGAGAAAGTATAGTAGCGACATCATTCTCAATACGCTCGTGTTTAGCTTCTTGTTCACGCTGCTCTTCGACTTTGCGTAGCTGAATACCTAGAGAACAGCAAATCACAAACATGTTACTCTCCTCCTTTATCATCACACAAAGTGTTTAGCTCACAATTCACAAAATGCTTTGCAAGCAAAGATGAAGGCTGAGGACACTGTCCTCCTCAGATAGAAGTTCTCTGTCAAGTTTTTAAAGGGAGGAATTTCAGAATTGCAATGGCAAGGCTAGATCACTAGTCCTGCTACTATAATATCCTACTTCTGATTTCTCATTAAAAATACACCCACATTTTAAATACTGCTGTAAGTGATTAAGCCATTTTCCTACTTGCACTTCCAGACACTTTCTATGCTCTCTTCGTGATTTCAATTAAAAGTTATAGCTATTTGAGTACCTTAGTACGACAGGACTTCTTGTAACTCAGTTTTTGTCATGTAATGATCCGGTTTGGGATAAAGTATCACTTCAAGATCAAACACAAAGGAAAAATAACACATACCAACAATACGAGAAAGTTAAATCCAATAACTCAAAAACACGACAGAGATTTTTTTTTATTTTGGTTTTATACTCATGACGGCACAGACTGACACAGCGTAAACATGGCATATATCCTGTAGTTAATACTGACAGGCAACACAAACACAGGTCCTTAGGTGGAGTTTAAGCTGAGTCATCTTGAGCCTTTGTTTCTTGTGCAGGACTTGGTCAAAAGCGTTTTTAGGAATCACCTAAATGATACCAACTGGGCTCCCCTTTATTAGTTTTTTTGCAGACATTCTCTGCTAATGTTCATGCACTGCTGTTGTACTCAACTGTTGATACTTCTTTAGATTCAATGATGTTATCAATTCATGTGTATGTAAGATGCTTTAAAAATATTTTGAATTAGTATTATAGCCTATCTGCTAATATTACAGTACCAGATTCTGTATGTGTTGTAGGCGCAGGGGAAAACCTGAAGAACGTAGCACTCGAAACATTTGAGAAAGATTAACTACTCACAGACACTGCACAGTCAAACAGCAGCACTCACAGTGCAGTGGGGATTTTTTTGGCCATAGGCACATCAGCTCAAAGGTACAGCGCGTACATACAGCTCCTCGCTAGGTCATCAAGAAAACACTGCCCTGCACCTCTGCCTTGCAGTGCAGAGACTGCTCCACTACTGTGTGGAGACATGTCAAGAATAGACATCTCAAAGGCTTTAAGTCTTAAGCAATGATTGCTGAATGTCATTTATATGCTGTTCTAATACACTAATACCTGAACAAAATTCCAATTACAATTATCTGTTCTGCTTTTATCTCACAGTCTGTAAAAAACAATGTTTCTGTCTTCTACACGGTCTGTATCATTTTCAGGTAAACAGGAATGAAGAGATAATCTCCACAGATTATCTATAAACACGTGCACTTAAAAAAAATATAACTTCCACAGAGAACCAGTTTTGTCATTCAGATTAGACATCTGATAAGTGCAATTATAAATTGAAAAAACCAATCTGTCTACTTGCCAATGCACGCGCTGTAGAGAACAGAAAGCAAACTCAGACTTAAAATGCATTCTTCTAACCCAACTTGTTACACACGTGAGATACTCCATCTCTCAAAGCTAATGAGTTAAAAGCAAGTTTCTGAGGCAGTTCTTTTTGCCCATTAATAGCCGAACATTACCTTTCCGTATCGCTTCCAGCAGAACGCTTCTAGCATCACTGATTACAGGCAGAGTTGAAGGATGGCGTTTGGGTTCAGGAGCAGGGACCACTTGGGATGGTGGCGATGGAGGCATTAGCGGGGCATGAGGGCCAGGGACAATGGTTGTGGGAGGAGGGTGCAGAACAGGAGGAGGGTGAGAAAGGCCTGCAACCGTGACAGGAGAGGAGGGTCGAATGCCAGGAGGAGGCAGGGGAGGAGGTGGGGGTGGTGGAGGAAGTCCCTGTACTTCAGCTTGTGGAGGAACTGGGTGAACTGGTACAGGTTCACACACTTGGGCAGCTCTAGTCACAGGAGGCGAGGGTTGTGCTAGAGGAGGAGCAATTGGAGGTGGAGCTGGATGTAGAACTCCAGGAGCTATCTGGAGGGGAGCTGGTGGAGGTGGCACAGCTGGGGCCTGCAGCGCAGCTGTGGGAGGAGGTGGGGGTGGTGGGACTGGAGGTGGAGGAGTAGAAGTCATTGCAGCTCTTAATGATGAGGTTGACAAAGCAGATGGAAGAGGTGGTGGTGGTGGAGGAGGAGGAGTGGGGCTCACAAACACTGGTGTTCTGCCTGTTGCTGGTGACTGAGGACGATTTTCTACCAAGCCAGTAGTAGAACTGTAACATCCAATAAACAGGACAAAGTTATTAGAACTGGAGAGTGTGAAAAATAGTAACAGATTGATTTTTGCAACTTCAGAATGTTGAATTCTGGGCCTTAAAGAGCATTATGTACCACAATATTCTCAAGATATTCACAGCTCATATACAGGAAATCTAATACAGAGTATATATCAGTCTTCAAACAGAGCTCTGCTCAAATTCAGATATTAACTGAGTCTATGCTCTTATACAAACCTGCATCTTTATCAAGGGTTTCCTATACTAGTATAGTTCTCCCCCTACCACCCTCCCTAAATAAATCAAAATTATTTTTCTGAAGTAAGAGAAACTAACGGCTGATTAACTGCTTTGATTCACATCTTTAAAAACAAAATCAAGCAAAATAAAACAGCACAAGCAATTAGGATGAGTTACATCTGAAATCCATATATAAGGTTCGATGACAAGATGAGTGAGGCTAATATCAAAGGTCATCAATTCTCTGTACAGAGAGTTATATTTATATGATAGATACTCATTATAGTGCAAGGAAGACATGAATGCAATAATGAATTGAAGAAAACAAAAGGGAACAGTAAAATTCTTGTCCTGAAAGACCACTAGAGGATTTCTTTCAGCTGTTGTAGAAAATTAATCTAAAGAATGATGCATTTCTGTGTATAGTCTCCTGAATGGTAAAAGATATTCTTTTCAAGAGACCAATACCTTGCTGATAAAACATCTGTGCCCAAACTAACTGTCCTTTATTCCAAGGTTTATGTACTGACCACAAAAGGCATAAACAGGGGAGCGACAACCAGAACCTCACTCTAGAAAATACTCTAAATATGTAATCAGCTATGGAAAGGCTCAGAGAAGTAGAAGATAAAACCACTTTGTGGAAATTTAAAAAGAAAAAAAAGGGGAAAAAAAAAAAGCACTTGCAACTGTGCTGAACATACAGTTTTGACAGCTGACTCTCTCACTGTGATATATTCTTCCTTTCATGTAGGCTGAAAGGAATTTCTATTTCTCACAGCTCAGTTGTTCAAATCTCAGACTTCCAAAATTCCAAAGCTAAATCCTGACATTCCAACATCTTTCACAGAAACATTTTTCACACAGTTATTTGTTTTGCCATTTAACTCAGAAGGTGACTTAGTCGCAACATCAATGCCAAGGTGAGGCCCGTCTCCACAATGGCACCCTACGGGGTTTAGATGCCGGCCTTTCTCTCCAACCCCTGTGTGGCACTGCAGTGGCAGATGTTTCAGGGCTCTGGACTGACACAGTCCCTGGGATATGTGTACTGTCCAGGCTGCTTGGAAATAATGCTAATGACTCTAAGTGGGGTGGTGGAAAACTGAAACTCNAGTTCTTTGTAGCTATAAAACAGATGTAAGGAAGGTATCAGCAAACTCAGCAAGTTTGCAGAGGACACCAAGCTGTGTGGTATGGATGACACAGTGGAGGAAAGGGATGCCATCCAGAGGGACCTTGGCAGGCTTGAAAGGTGGGCCCATGCCAACCTCATAAACTTCAACAAGGCCAAGTGCAAGGTCCCGCACCAGGGTTAGGGCAATGCCAAGCACAATTACAGACTAGTTGGTGAATGGATCAAGAACAGTCCTGAGGAGAAAGACTTGGGGGGGCTGGTTAATGAAAAGATCAACGTGAGCCAACAACATGCACTTGCAGCCCAAAAGGCCAATCATATTCAAACTGAAAGAGGGTAGACGTAAATTAGAAATTAGGAAGAAGTTTTTCACTCTGAGGGTGGGTGAGACACTGGAACAGGTTGTCCAGGGAAGTTGTACATGCTCCATCACTGTCTGTGTTCAAGGCCAGGCTGGATGGGGCTTTGAGCAACCTGGTCTAGTGGGAGGTGTCCCTGCCCATGGCATGGGAGTTGGAACTAGACGATCTTTGATGTCCCTTCCAACCCAAACCATTCTATGATTCTATGAAGATAATTAAAATATCTTTATTTACTGCATCGACTCAATAATAGATGGCTCAACTTGTTAGTGACAACGTTAGACACACCTCAAGGACCTGACCAGCTAGAAAATTTTAATTAACTACTCAAAGATTTTAAAGAAATTCTCTATTACATTTGGAGGAAATGTGTTTGCAGAACATTTTGAAACACGGAAAGCAACACTCTACACCACTGTAGTATCTAAACCTATGAAATTCTTCAGGGGTGACGTTCTAACTCTGTTGTTCAAAAGCACGGTGCTGCCCTGAATCTGAACAACACGCTCTGCACGTGTAGTGCTCCCACACACGGCAGCATTATTCACAATTGCATTACTGGTACTGAGATAATCAAGGTTTAGGCCAGGGTCCTGGATATAAAAGGAGTCCTGCAACAAGTGTGTCTGTTTTGGAATCAGATTTGAAACACAACATAAGGACATTAGGGAAGCAGATGCTTCTGCCAATGAGTTGACACAGCAGCTTTATGAAGGTAAAATACTATAAAGTTCCCAGAAAAATGCTAATTACCATGACTGGAGTTGTACCCTACTGAGAGAAATGCTGAAGCCATTTTTACTTTCTGAATTGAGCTGTTTTCTACAAGCAGGTTTTTCTGCTTTTTTCAGACAGCAAACACTATCTCCTAGACATATCTCCTACAATAATTTGTCATAATTATCTGCTATAACTATTAAGTTTGTCTGAAGTATTTTGCTAAGTAAAATACTCTTTCAGGGGGTGCTTTTGGCCAGTGGATAGGGGAAAAATGTAACTATTTTTTTTTTGAGGACAATTGAATACTTTTTAAGAAAAACAACCCCCAAAAACATAGTCCCAAAGCTCCTAATATTACTTGCCAGCCGTCTTTCCTATCAGTTGATTCTTGGCTGGTAAAATGGACTTGGTTTTGCACAAACACCAGAAGTGCAAACGCAGCAGGTGTTTACTATGTGAAATGCTACTTTTAGCCACCAGCAAATACGTGCTGTGAAATGAGAATCCAACAGGTTGGATTTTGTAATAGACTATAACCAGAAACGTCAATCAAATCTTGTATTTGCTCAAGAGTAAAGAGAAGCTCAGCATTCTCACTTGAGTTCCAAGTGGACATTTGTTCACATCACACCCACCACATAGTCTTGGCAGCGTCTGCTCAAGAAAAATCAAGAGACCGGAATAAAAGGGATTTTGTAGGTCAGGACTGGAATGTAGCGACACACCTGGGTGCAAGCTTGCAACAGTGACGCTGCACCTTCTTCAGGCTGCTGATGACAACACATCCTCAAGAATACAATGAATTTCAAGGATACATGCTACTTTTAAAACCAACAGTACAATAACCACTCATTTAAGGACACATTATTTTAAAACTGAGTTTTGATTAAGCTAAGTCAACGATTTTCTGCACATTCCAAGAAGAGTAGCAGCATCTTGCCATCTGCCATTTCTCAACCATGTTCACTACGTAGTATGAATATCTGTACTTAGTAAAGGATAGAAAAAATTAAAAGAAACCTTGATTCAAAATGTGAAGCTGGGCCATTAGCAACTTCAATGTGCTTATGCAAGAGGTTAGCATCATCTTCTGCAAGCTCCGGACCTTGGGCTAACTTCTGCCACTCTCTCCGTCTGTCATGAGGTGCCCTCGGCACTTTTTCTGGTTCATGAGGGCGATCTAGATTTTTCTGCTGTAGGAGAGTTGCACAAACAAAACTGACAACTAAGACAATGTTTTTTAATTAGTTGAATTTAAATATCAGCTGCAAAATAATGAAAAACAAACCCAATTCAAGTGCAAGAAAAAATTACTTTTTATCTAAATATGATACATAAACCAAATAGAATTGTAAGAGGCAGAAACTTCAGTCTAGTGGATAATTAGCTGAATAATACAGAGAAAAATAACTGTATAAATAGCTTTTTATTCTAAGTCTGAAATAAAATTATGAATGACAGTTATATTTACTATGTCTATATACAAAATACACAGAATTAAACAAAAAATAGTATTAACTTTGCAAAAACATTTATGCTGCCCCGGGAGGTGGTGGAGTCAACATCCGTGGAGGTGTTTAAGAAAAAACTGGATGCCACACTTAGTGGCATGGTTTAGCTGAGTGGTGGTAGGTCATAGGCTGGACTCGATGATCTAAGAGGTCTTTTCCAGCCCAAATTATTCTATGATTCTATACACTTTTAAGAAAATATAAACAGTGCTCTCATCATACTCATTTCTTTCTAGTTTAAACATATCTATTAGAACGTCACTCAAGCTTTTTCACCTGTAAGACTGTCAGAATTTTGTACTACAAAAAAGCGTTGCAGTGAAATTTTTTATTCTTACTGTATTTCTCTTTTTTGAGTCACTGCTAGAAGACTTGCAAGTTCTGGCAAACTTGCTGTTAGTTGCATTAAGACAGCATGAAAGCTCTAGGCCCCTCTATATTATTTTATTATTATTAAATATTTATTTGTTAAAGATGGTAGAATTGAATGAATACAAGCAGATTAAGCCGAAGAAGATGACTCTGTAAAGTCTGGATTGTTATTCATTGCATAACCAAAATAGTACCATATCTGCAAGTAAACCATTTCCAGGAAAAAACAGCCAGAAGCTAGAGAAAGCTAACACACACACCTTCTGCTTCCTCTTCTCTTTTCTTTTGTCCTCAGTGTCCTGCAACATTTTTTCCTTCCAAAGATCAAAGAAGTATGAAGGATTGGTGTAAAACTTCAAACCCTCTTTTCCATCATCCCTGAAATACAATGACACAGACAGGGCATATTGTTTATTTGTCAACACATGAATCCAAACATTAAGGCAAAAGAAAGGCATACTAAGCATTACCTAGTATCTCAGACTCTGAAATATATTACTGAAGAACATTCAAAAGATGGACGGACATTGACCTCCTGTGCCACCATTCTTTACTACCTTCCCTTGCATTCAAGGTCCTGATTTTAGAAAAGTAACTTTAACACAAGAGTATCACAAATCAGAGAACTCCCATTCCAATGACTTGAATCTTGCTCTTCAAATAATGAGCAAATTTGTGTGGCTGCTCATGTTCAACTACTGATTCAAACTGTCTTTGGGACAGCAAACAACATTAATTTTCATTAAAGATCTTTCTTTCGACATACTTAACTGCTTATTTTCTTCACTTTGCGTCCAAGAGCATTAAATAGTGTCATAAATTAAGATAATAAAAAGGGCTTTGTCTTACCATTGCTACACTGAGGTAAAGTTTGAGTCAAGTGGAGTAAAGTTTTAACATTTGTAATGATTCTCACTGCCCATATTCCTCCAGCAGCTTCACAGTTCTCTCATGTGGCTCCTAGATACTCAAGTGCTACTACTCAGCGTGAGCAAGGTGCCTGGATATAGCATGTCTATTACATAAAACAAGCTAGAAGTTTGTTTTGGTTAACTTCATTTTACTAACCTGTAAGGGGTGAGAATGTTAAGTGGAGGAGGCTGTTCACAAATGTCGTAAGTTTCTTGCAAAGGAATAGGCAGAGTTTTGCGGTCAAACAGCTGCTGATCTTGAATTGTGGAACTCCGGAAGGCTTTCCTCATTGTAATGTCCTGCAGTGACACTGAAAGGAGATGTTGCCATTTAAAAAACTACCATCAAAGGTAGTTTATTTGGATTACCCTGGAATTGCTTCATGCTGATTAGAATATAAATATTAAGCATTACTACTTTCCTATGCATTTACAGACAATATAAACTAATCTGCCAATATAAACTAATATTGCCACAGCAAGGTATTGCCAGATTATTAAAAAAACCATGCTTGTACACTTGTAATGTAGTAGCACATTATCCTCTATTTAGCTTCACACAAAATTTTTGCTCACCTGGATATGTCAGAACTCTGTCTTTCCAAAGTAGTTCAACAAATTGCTTACAGTAGCTATAAAATGTCGTCCTGTAGCTCAGAAGTACCTAACAACACTTACCACCTCCATTTCGCAGTCCTTTTGGTACTAAAAACCCCCACTCCTATCTTGTGCTATAGATTTTGCCTTTATACTATCAGCAAATGAAACTTTGCATTCCTTGCATGTAGGCAGCAGTTCTACTGAAGGCCCACTGAGATGCCAAACCAGAGAATCACTTGAGCTCATGCTACCAATATCAATGAGTTTTAATAGGAAGTGATCCTATGTTCTAACACACGAAACTAGTCAAATGCTGGTTTTTAATCAGACTGTGTGTAATCCAGACGAGACTTCTCTGTTTAATTCACATGAGACACTTTGTTTTTAACCACAGTAGTTAGGAATAGTCAATTATCTTTCCGCAAGATTCAAAGGAAAACAACATTAGGTGAACACAATAGATTAAACAGGGTTTTGAAATCTATTGGCTTACTGCTGTTAAAGCCCATATATATTTTCTATTTCACAATCATTAAAAATTAGAAAAAGATTAACGGAAAAGTGACCACAACTGATAAAAACTGTACTTTTAATTCTGGAAGCAGTGTACCCGATCAATGTTTCTCTCTCACCTTCATCTTCATTTACTACATTTGTGAAGTCCATGTGTGTCTCAAGACTAACTTTGCAGCCAAGGCTAGACTTTCACTAGATAAAGAAGCAGTAGCCCTTTTCACAGATTCACAGATTG
>WEIS01074774.1:0-17088 GCA_013389965.1 Todus mexicanus | reverse complement strand
GTTGTATCTTTTAGGTCACATCTTTTAGAGCAAAAACTGAAAAAAATATTAAATAAAGTGCAAACAGCAATAAGAAGTGAAAGCTGAAATAGAGGGTATAGTGAAATTGAAGTCTTGCTATGTAATTAATTCAGTTATTATCTGACTGGATTAAATTTTGTAGACAACAAAACAAATGAAACAAGTTTCAAGCAGCCAACCAAAAAAAAAAAAAAAAGCCTTTCTTAATGTCATTCAATGCAAATATTATTCAGTGAAAGAAAACAGTTTGTAAATCCTTAGTGCAAAAGTTGATAGCCTTCCAAATACAAGGGTGAGCTCTTCTTTTAATGCAAGTCGAGACTTTGATCAAGTAGAACTTCATGCTCTTGTCACTGTAATTTGGTAGCTACATGTTTAACATCAGACTGCTTCAGCACTTGACATTTAGCAGAAACAAACCGAATAGGTGTAGTGACCCCTGGCCTTTTCTTGCTGCGTCTAGAGTCAGGGAATAAATTTGGCCACTGTCCGTACCTGCCAATCACACTGCCAGCTTCAATGGGAGCAGGATTTTTGGCCAAAAATGGTGTAAATGAGGATATCAGTTGAGAAAGAAGATGTTGCAAAGCCACCAAATTATCCTAGGAAAATAATATCATGGAGAAACCAGAAGAAAGGGATCTCCTATAGGCCACCTGATAAATCCAGACCTTCAAACACTTGGGCTGTAAAAAAAAAATAATTATTCATCACAGAAAGATTTTTAAAGATCAGATTTAAGATTTGCTTTAAGAATTTTTCCAGTTTAATTCTTAAAAAATCTCCTTATCTTTCCAGAACCTTATCAATATGGTGAGTGGCAGTATAAATGCAGTGTAAAATGTAGTATAAAATACAGAAAACCCCTTAGTTTCCCAAGACACCTCAGCTGCAGTAAATTAAATGTGGCTGGGGACCTTCCTGGACACGGAAGCCAGCTGATGCAGTGTTACCTGACTCTCTGCTCACAAAGCCTCAGCCTCCAAACTATGGTGGCTGTATGACCCGGTGAGAGCCTTCTCTGGACCATCCTAACTCCACAACTGTGCCTGGGAATTATTTTGGAGACATGTCCATGCCTCCAGTTCCTGCCCCAGAGTTTTTTACCAGCTTGCTGACCGACAAAGCTCCAGGGCAAGGGTTTTCCTTGCCACTTTCAAATTTTCTTATATAGAAGCAACATTTTTGTGGGAGGGCTGGGACGCCCATATAGAGAGAAGAAGCCTGGGATTTCCTTCTCATTCCCTGTTGCAGTGAGCTCTCTCAACCAGGTATATATAGGCTTGGCACATCACATAGGCACACATAACCTACATTTAGCTATAAACTTCAAGCACCTGATTAAAATGCATATTGTTAATGGATGGCAGAATTTAGGGCCTAAGTGTTTTGACAAAACCTTCTGTAAGATGGAACTTCATTCAATTTTTTCATTAAGTTGACATAAATCAAGAATAACTCTCTGGAAGTCATATCCTTAAAAAATGGATGCCACTGAGAATCTCCGATGGGAGCAGAGAGCTTTAATTGAAGGATTTGGCTTCAGTGCAAAAGCCTGAAGGTAGAAATCAACTCGAATGAGAGCAGTCATATACAGAGGGGTGTATGTCATACAGAGCATCTGTATAGAGGTGTGCATTCCTTTTGGGATACTCCACTCTTCTCTGTATATGTAAGGTGAGGTTCTTACCTGGACAGATACAACCAAACTGGATGTAAGGAGGAAATTTTCACAATAAACTTGGTGCAACATCGGAATAAGTTTTCTAGTGTTCAAGGCTAGGTTGGACAGGGCTTTCATCAACCTTATTTAATGAAAGGCATCCCTGCCCACAGCAGAGAGAGTGGACTAGATGATCTTTAAATATCCCCTCCAATCTGAACCTTTCTCGATTCTATGAAAAATTTTGATCTCTAAGTTGCATGGATTCATCCTTTCCCACCAGATTTTCTCTGTGTGAGACATTATGACAGCCATGGGATTCTCTGGGTTGTGCAAAAGATCTCCTTTTTTTGCTACAATGGCACTGACTAATGGACTCCCTCACCAAATCCCATACATCAAAATTCATTTGAGGCTGGAATAAACAGTTCCATAATTCTGGATGTCTTTCCCTTGGTTTTGGACACTGCCAGAGAACAGACTATAGGGTCAGACAGGTTTCAGGTCTGATCTAGTATGGACATATGTGGGCAGTGTAAATTTATACTGCTGCACCACACTGGTGACACTTACAGTAGGCTAATTCCTCAGTTGCTTTCTTTTTAGCCTCTTTTTGGCAAGTGCTCATTGCCAAGCGAGAGGGTTTTAATGGCTTGGCACAAAATTCAAGGGGTGCTGGAGTTGTCCTTGCTGAACTGTGATTGAATGTCAGCAAGCCATTAGCTGAGATTGTTTATTCCATGCTGACCACTTTACTTCCACTTAAACTGTTCCGTTAAAAGTAAATGTGTTCTTCTGACGGCAAGCGGATGGTCCTTGTACAAACCTTGCTTCGACGCGAAGCCCAGAAGCTCCTAGTATGGGTTGCTGGCAGTGCCTGGCTGAGCCCCAGCCCTCCTGGCTCGGAACATGGTCATGGGCGGCCACGTGCCCGAGGCCAGCCTGGAGCACTGCCTGGCCGGCTCAGACACTGCAATGTCCTTTCACACTCACAAGACCCTGACATGCCTCTGTCCAAAGAGCTCTGCATACTTGGCAGCCAGCCCTCTTGTGATTTTCCAGTGGCACGTGTTCGGTGACTGCTGCCGTTAGCTCTGCCAGATGCACGGAAAACATTTTGTAACCCTGGAAAATTCCCAGTACTCACTCACTCTTCAGCTGACTGGTTAACAGCATCCTCCACCAATGGCATGTCTGGACTGAGAAGCATCAAGGAGCAGAAAAAATAGTCTAGAGCCTTAGAGAAGAAGGAAGAAGAACAGGAAAGGAAGAAGGAAAAAGCAAGGCGCATTTTTTTTCCTCTCTTAAATAATGTAACGATAGTATTTTTTATTCCAGTTATTCAGAAGTTAATAGTTGGTAACCAAAATGATGCTGGTTTTAAGCCATGTAGTTAGCTTAAAAATCAGGCTCTTGATACAGCTGAGATTCCTTTTCATTTGTCTTCTGATGTTTTACCTTTAGGAGGTGACATTTGCCAGCTTTTCTCTGCAGTCTCAATGACTAGAAACCTATTTTTCATTGTTGTGAAAGCTGAGATCCTCACATAATCATATGACTCCAGAAGCTGAGGATAGAAGTACATTGTGTCCCACACGACGAGCCATCAGGGTGCTGGCAATGCTGCAGAATTTCCCCAGAGAGCTCATCCTGCCGTGTTTAATGTCCCAAGGATAATGTACAAAGTCTCAGATGAGCTGAAGGAGCAGTCTAAAGGTCACAGTCAGCCCTGTGCAGTGAACCAGCATGAGTCTACAGATCACATACCTCTCAAGTAGGACGTCTTCATCTAGGCCATGCCGACATTCATGTTGACCTCAAGACTAGATTGAATTTCACTCAAGGTGCATTCAGAAGCACCAACAGCTCCTCTGGTGACTGCAAAAGTGAATGGAGGCAAAATCTCAGAACTGGAAAAGCGTTTGTGTCTTTCTTTTTTTTTTTTGTTTTGTTTTGTTTTGTTTCTGATAGGTGGTATATTTCCTCCAAACCTCTCTTCTGTTGACTGGAAATTATATCTGGTTTTGAAAGTATTTTTTGGATGAAGGTAATGGTACAATATATGCAGAGAAGAAAAAGATATTAAATGTTTTAATTAGTATACGTTACATATTTATATAGCATATGCATACACAGAAAATAAAAATATTTCATGTAACATGGTCTTAATGAAAATAGTGTAGTTTCTCATTTTGAGAAAGTGTTTTATTCTGAAACGTGCCTTATTCGACAATAAAAGTAGATTCCAAGCTGAACAGACACAAAACATAGCATTCTGTATCCAACAAAATATTTCAGCTGTACTTGAACAACTGCACAATTAAGAAAATCAGGCCTTGGTATGGGACTCATCTCAGACATTCTGACGATGCAGAAGATTGTCCAGGAGCCTGCAAGGAGAGAGCCAGGGCTGGAGGCAGCGAAGACGCCACAACTGCTCCACACTGCTGAGAAGTCATTAATGATTTTGCTGCTGCAAGAGCTGCTTTGGGCAGAGGAGGTCACGTTGCACCCAGCTGCTGCCTCCTGCGCCAGCTCATGCAAGGGCATGTTGGTTTGAGCCAGAGCTTGTGCAAAAGCCTGTGAGGGAGTAGGGGGAGCCTATGAATTTTGCAATCAGCTGATAGTGCATTTTCTGTGTTTCTGTGTTAGGTTAGAAGACCCAAATGCCCTTGCTGATAGCCCTCTCAGGGACATCAGCAACACCACACCCAGGCAGAACCTACTTTTTTTCAGATGCAGGATAGTTCTTTTGTCTTAGTATAGGAATTATTGCTAAATAAAGGAAAAGCAGTAAGAGGCTTGTCAGCATTTGAGTTTTTTCTCCATTATTTGCACATCCAGATGAGAGGTTTCGTTATCTTCTGGGTTCTGGAGCAAGCTGAGGCTGAAAGTTGTGTGGAGAATTGGATTTCTTGTCCCCATTTAGGTTGACAGCTCCGGGGAGAAGTAGCATAAGCTCCAAGAAGAGCCCTTGGCTACTCCAATCGTCCAGAAAACTCTGCCTTGGCAGCACATTTCTGGGGAAGGCATTTGGTACAAGTACTGAGTGGGCATTTTATAGCACATTTTCCCTCCCTGATGTTCTCCCAGTACCTTTCCCATGGCAGAGGATAGGGTAGAGTGCCACAGCACAGGGTGGGGTGACATGCATGGTTCTGGTTTAGCACAAAAATAAAATGCAGAGCAGTGGAACATGCTCAGACAGGAAATCACTTATTTCCTTGTGCAGCTGCTATGACAGCAATGTTGATGTTGGATCTTCCCTCGATGAAAGAAAAAAAAAGTTCAACAAAAATAGGACCTGATTCCCTTACAGATGAGTTGTCACCTCACTCTGGAAGGTGGTTTTCTACAGTCTCTGTGCACAGAACTTCAATCATGCAGGTGGCCGGAGGCAGACGGCTGTACATTTATCTTCTTTTATCTACAAGATACACAGTCCTGAGCAAAGAAAAAATAGTGATTTAATTCTGTTCGGTTGAGCCCAGTAAGAAACAAGGAGGGATTTTCCAATAGCATTTGAGGCAGCTTCATTTCTATTGCCTTTGAAACAGAGATTTATAATTCTGTCACTTGAGGGCAGCTGCTAGCACTCTTAACTCTTGTGCTGCCATTGGGGAAGATGGTAATAGTCTTCAGTGATCAAAAGATCTTCTCTGGTCATTTAATGATGGAAAACTTGGGATTTCCTGGCACCAGAGATGATTCGGCTGTAATTTTCACTGCAGTCATTGTGATTCCTCTGAAAAAGATGGTACCTTCTCTGCTCAGCCCACTGGCAAAGAGGATGAACCTCATCTTGGCAGATAGGCCTTTGTTTCTTTTTTCCCCCTCACAATTTGCTTTCCTTGTGCTGCTATAAAAAGAAAAGACAAGAAGAGCTATTGTTTCATCAGCCCTTTCTCCAGCACTGCAGGCCGTTCTTAACTTTTGAACAAAGTGGGAGCAGGGAGCATATGTGAATTTGTGTGGCAGCGATTAGCTGTAGAGGAAAATCAATGCTCCCCATCAAATCAGCTCAATAGCCTTGTGTGCGTGCCCATCTGCTTTGTTTCCAGATGCCACATTTTTCTCTAGTAGCATTTCCAGCTACCATTATCAACCTGAGCTCTATGTTTTACCTGCAAATGTTTCAACTTGGTTGGCATTATTAACAGGCTCAGGTTAATTCAACTTCTTTCAGATGTGTGGAAAAGGAGACCTGCAACCAGGAGTTGAGGATTCCTCGTGAAATGGCTTAAGCGACTGAGCAATGAGGTACAGATAGCAGTAGTGTGTATCTACTAACTCAACAGAACCCATTTCTGATTTATAGCAATTTATATGAGACCAGAGTCAGGCACAGCCAAACTAAGGGTTTTCAGGCCCAGGAGGACAAAGCCTTGGGGCTGAGACTACGCCTCTGTAGCTGTCACAAGCCTTGGAGTCACACTCCCTGGGATTTGTTTGGCAACTGCTTTGCAGTTCCCTGCCTTCTTCATGGAAGCAAAGGATGAAGCAGCAGCAGCAGCCCCACCTCTTCCAGGGCTTTCTATTCTCGTTTAAAAAGTAGTTCTTTCCTTGAAAAAATTCCCACATGTTCCTGTTTGTCTGCATGGTATCTCCTCTTCCCTTCATTTAATCCCTCCCAGACACACCTATCCTCCTACATTAAGCCCATATGTGCCATGGTGACATTGTTGGATTTAAGGGCAGTGGCCAACCTGCGCTGACTTTTTTGTCAAGAGGTTGCCACAAAACTCCTGGGCTTGTCCTGGTGACTCCCTGCCAGCTCTGGGAGCTTCATGAAATCCCTCCCTGTGACTGTGACCACAACAAATGTCCATCCTACTGCTTAGTCTAACCATGGAAAACTTGTTTGCTTCCCCTTGAGGACAGGGTAGATTGTAGCCTGGGATGGTGGACACGTGTCTCCTGGAGCAGAGGCACATTCACACATTTCTAACTAACCACTGTCCAATTTAGCTTAACCTCAGCAGTATGAAGTCGCCCAGCAAGACTGAGCCACACATCAAACTTCCCCTGGCTGATATGACTCCTCTGGGGCTTTCAAGTCCACCTACATTCATTAAAAAGAAGCGTGATCAGTGAGAGACCAGCAGTCGCACTGCAGCAGTGGTGGCAAATGACATGGTGACATGCACAAGTGCTGTCGTGTGCACTTGCTGTGCAGTCATTTGTGCTGCCACACGATTTCCAGGGAGCCCCATGGTGAGGACAGCAATGGCAAGGTCCCTGCCAGCTGGCTGTCAGCTGGGGACCAGTTACCCAGTCTAGGAACACAAACTCAGGGAGATACCTTCCCCTACCCTCCAGCCCACAAATGCCCCAGCACAGCGGTGAGAGGCAAGTAAGAAACCTGATTGGACTATAATGGGATGTGGAGCAAGTGACTACAGAATGAAATGTCCCTCCACATAACTGAGACCTGGAGTTAAAAAAGCAGAGATTGGTTGATAGACAGCTTCTCCCACAGTGCACAATCCTATCCCATAGCACCAAGTCAGACAAGTAGCCTAGCTCCAACATAGTGCTCAACCGACCCGTGAAACCAGTTGGTTGTCACTCATACGCCAAAAGATATGCATGTGCTGTTGTGTGCATGGGATTACTCCGGCAGGTCCCAGCCTCCAGGAATCAATGCCAACCTGAGAGTGAGCTCACCACTGAGCACGAAGGCTTTGCTGCAGAGGTGTAGCACAGGCTCAGGATTGCACTTGTGGGGACATCTTCATATTTTGTTGTCCTTTGAGGAGGAAAACCCTAGTCTTTTGCTCCAGGAGATGTCAACTCTGGCTTTTGATAAGATCACAGAATCATAGAACGGCTTGGGCTAGAAGGGACCTTATAGATCATCTAGTTCTGGGACACTTTCCACTTGACCAGGTTGCTCAAAGCTCCATCGAACCTGGCCTTGAACAATTCCAGGGATTAGGCATCCACAGACTTTCTTGGCAACCTTTTCTCTCACCACCCTCACAGTAAAGAATTTCTTCTTTACACCTAATCTAAACCTGCCCCCTTTCAAATTAAAACTATTACCTTTCGTCCTATCACTGCAGTCTCTGATGAGTTCCTCACCATTTTTCGTGCAGGCCACCTTTAAGATTAATTTCTAGATCCTAACTAGGGGGTTTCAAACAGATACATCTCTTGCACCAGCTGGGACCCTAAGGAAGGGCAGGTTTGCACTGATTATACACTGCCCAGTGTTAAAATGTTTTTTCAGCCCTAGAGGATAAAAATCAACAGCAGCAGCTGTTGGGAGGGCTTGCAGTAGGATTCACTACCAAGCAATGAGGAGGACACTCGAGCTACTTGGTGTCTTCTTTGACAACCACAAAACCAGCACATTAATTTGGTACTCAGGAATTTGAATGAGATGGGCACAGCTGCACACAACCTGCTTGGTGGCAAGCCCAATGGATCGTGAAATGTGCTGTGCAAATATAAGTCATTATTGTTGCCTTTTTGGCCCTAAGCCACAATAAAAGCTATCTGCAATGAGCCATAGTTTCACACCTTCGGTGTGCCACGAAGCTTAAGGTTAAAGGCAGCATCTTTTCCACTCAACTGAGAAGTGCATTAGTACCTTGCCAGTGCAGGCTCTGGAGAATGTTATTCCAGGGAGAAGTCATCTTTTTTGCTTTGGCCTTAAACCCCTCGCTTTTTCCAAAGTTAGAACAAGTGTAATTGGTTTTGTGCATTTTCTCTGGTGTGGAAAAGGGGGTGGGAAGGTAGGAGGTGGGAGAAGGGAAGAAGTTTACTTACCTGTTTTTAATTATTTCCTTTGGTTTCCCCCACCCACCAGTTAGTCCCAATATATTTCCTGGACTAAAATACCTTTAACAGGGGACAGGATCTTGTTTGGACCCTTATCTTGCTTCAAACATCCCTCATAGTAGTTCTGGCCCAAAATACTACCTTTTCGAAGTTAAAAGCAGGAGCAAAAGAGTAATAAGCTCTCTAAGGTTAGTCAGTGTTAGTTGGTAAGACCAAGGTGTGTCTTTGTGTCTTTGGCTTAATGTTTGTTCTTTTTTTCATTAGATGTCTTGCATTGCCTTTGTGAAAAGAGAGAGAGAGAAATTCTTCACCTGTTGCTCTGAATCTGTGCTGTTCTTAAAACACAACCCAAACACATCAAATGGGGACAGATCAGTAAAACAAGTATAAAAAAGGGCAATCCAACATCACCCAGCCTTCCCTGTGCTGTGAGCAGACTCAGGCAAGCCATGCAGGGACTATGTCCCACCTCTGAGCTGCTGGGAGAAAACAGTCATGAGGCAGAAGAGGCTTCCTGATTTCTAGCTTGTTATTTTTGCCTCAGGGTACTAGATATCTTTCTTTTGTGTCCAGCTCTTCAGAGGAGGTAATGGTTGCATTATAGCCTGTTGTGGTTTAACCCCAGACAGTAGCTAAGCCCAGCGCAGCCACTCATCCACTCCCCTCCAGTGGGATGGTGGAGAGAATCAGAAGGGTAAAAGTGAGAAAACTCTTGAGTTGAGATATAGACAGTTTAAATAAATTTAAAGTAAAGGCTGCGCACGCAAGCAAAGCAAAACAAGGGATTCATTCACCACTTCCCATCAGCAAGCAGGTGTTCAGCCATCTCCAGCATAGACAGGCTCCATCACACATATCGGTTACTTGGGAGATAAACACCATCACTCTGAAAGCCTTTCCATCTCCTCTGTATTCACCAAATTTTACATGCGGTGTATAACTTTGTGTGATATGGAATATCCCTTTGGTCAGTTGGGTTCAGCTGTCCCAGCTGTATCACCTCCCAGTTTCTTGCTCACCCTCAGCCTAATCATGGGTGGGGTGAGGACCAGAAAAGGCCCTGACTCTGTGCAAGCCACTGCTCAGCAGTAACAAAAACATCAAGGCTGTTTTCAGCACAAATACAAAACATATCCACATAGGAGCCACTCTGAAGAAAATTAACTCTACCTCAGCCAAAACGAGCACATCTGTCAAAATGCAAAGCTGTGTTTTGCATGACCATGTTCACAGCCACAGGTCACGGAGTTATTTGAGCCCGTTTTGAAAGAGATACCTGTGATGCCATAGCACAAGGGGGGCAGTTTACTCTAGAGCACAGGTGTAAAGCCTCATCCCCTTGAGTCGAACCTTCTCTGCAGTTTTCCTGCCAAGGCTGTTACAAGTATCCTCCAGGGATGGAATGAACTTTCTGCTCCCCAGAATTCCAAACTTCAAAGCTGTTGTGAACTGATAATCCTAATGTGTTTTGGATTAGGTTAGTTTAAGCATTTTAGTCTGAAATAATAAAAAAATAACCAATATTAATTCAATTCTATTTTTTATTATTATTTGGGGCGGTTTTTCTATTTATTTTTATTTTTGCTTTAACTCCAACTGGAGGTACACTTCACATTTGAGGAGTCGTGCTGACAAACTCAGCATTTTCAAAACTTTTCTAACCAGATATCAAATGGGCAGATTCACTGAAACCCAGCCTTGCTGCAAACTGTTCTGGTTTTAGCAAATTGGCATTTTTTTAAGGAAAAATATGCTTCACAGGAGAAGTTCCAGTTCTCTCTGCCCACATTATTGTATAAAGGCTTTCAAAACACTCAAAGGACAGTTTGTTTTCTCAACAAGTTCATATTTTCTTCCACTCTCCTCCTCTAGCTCAACAGGAAATAAAAATAGATAAAGAGTCCCCTTTTGGTAGACGAAGTGCCATTTTGTACTTCTACAAGCACTTTATACATTTGAAGCACTGTAGAAAAAACCCCACCTAAGTAGCTTAAGACTCCTGCTGCCGAGCTGATGAACTTGAAGCTGTGTAAACACTGAAGTCCCAAGGCTGAGACATTTCCTGCTCGCTCACTTGCAGAGTTTGTTGCTGGTTGTCAGGTTGAAAGGAGTTGGGCCAGTGGCTGTGCTTCGGTCTGTGACTGCACTTCTCTCAGTGGAGCTCTGCCAGTGCTCCCAAAGCTCAAAAATCCCAGAGCTTACTTTGATCCTGGGGGTCTGCTCAGATGAAATCAAGCTCTTCTGCCCCTGGAATTACCCTCAGTTTTCCAGAGCCAGAATTTCATCCTGGATGGAAACCCTGTTGCTCTGCCAAGGTCTTAAAGGTCAGCAGAGCTCACCCACCGATCACATGGGCACAGCGGGACTGGGGCACAATCCAGGTGCCAACATCCTGCTGTGGCAATTGCTGCAGGGGCTTGTGGAACAGCATCTGGTCCAGGTTTTCTAAGGAAGGGCGATAAGCTCGTCGTTTTAATGCGCCTTGTGGTGGGACAACTTTTATCATGTCAAAGAGAGGACTTGGAGTGGCTGATGCATGTCCACACATATAGCCACCTGGGGAGAAAAACAGTGACGTTATAGAGGACTTGGGCTTGTAAGGTGTGATGCCAGGAGGTTGCTGCTACCAAGAAATCACATCTACAATCTGAAATGAATTTGGAGGAGGGGGCTGTTATCCATGGGAGCAAGTGGCTGAGGCTAACTAAGCCTAACACACTAGACAGGAGTGTGCCGTGCTGTGCCTAGTAGCCCCAGGTCCCAGCTCCTATACTGCCGGGGCCACACCACTTTCAGACAGCCCAAGCAATTCGTCTCTTTCGAGCCTTGCCTTGGTTGCAAGAGGTTATCTCTGTTCAATGAATGTTGAAGTTTTAGCATAGTTGAAGGAAGCCACAGTTTTAGCACAGCATGGGCGGTGTTAGGGGAATCCTGTAGCTAATTTTGCAGCCTTGATGTAAAGATGTATCTGTGGCTTATCGCTCAGGCAATTAATTATTGCATCTTTATTCATTTATGAATGCACAGCAGCATGCAGGGTCAGGGTCTCTTTGTATTTCAAGGTAAGAGATGATGTAAGGCACATTGTGTGTAACGCAGCGAGGCACACAGGAGAGGAGCTGGCAAGAGGGAGACGATCAAGCTGCCCGTTCTAGAGGACAGGGCCTCTTAATGGTGCTCAGCTGCCAGGCACAGGTGTTCGCAGCAAGCACACTGTTAACACTGGGAATAGTGTAGGATATGCAGAATTTATGATTTGCTGGGAGACCCTTCGCACTGAAACCACCAAGTCACAAAAAGGCATGTGTGGGAAGTATATTTCTTGCTTTACGCGCAACACTGTTCACCTGTGAATGGGGCATAGGAGATGACATCCAGGCTTATAGCCTCTACCTGTTTACGGAAGTTTTCCTGGGTATATGCTTATTCTCCTCATTCTTGGAGAAACAACTTGGAGGGCATTTTAAAAACAGTTGTTGATGTCTTGGATTGCTGATGCTCCAGGCATGGAAACTGCTCAGAAAATGAGTATCATTTATGGAGCAGGGAAGGTCTGCTCAGCCCCTCACTGAAAGCTCAGAGTATTTGCTCCTTCCCACTCATCATGTTCCCAGCAGAAAAGTCCCAAGTCACAAACAACTGAAAATAGCAAAATGATCTCATAGATCAGTTGCTAAAAATATGGAGAAGAGTCTAGTTACAAACGCTGTGGCCAGGTGGTTTGTTATTCACCCAGCAGAGGAAGGCATCAAGAATCCTGGATTCTTCCACTTTGAAAACCATTTTTCCTTTCTGGTGTTGCCTGGTGCCCTTTCCTGAGCAGCACCAAGCTGACACTGAACCCATTAGAGAGGAGCTTGTTTGTAAGGAAGAGCCAACAAATGAACGAGGAGTACAGCACATCTCTTGTGGGCCAGTGGCTCTGCCAACACCGGCTCATCAACCAGGGGTGCCCTGTCCTGAGCCTACAACAATAGGAGAGAAAAACCTTACACCCTGTCCTGAGAAGGGAGGTGTCTCCACAAAGGAAACAACCCCTATATAGGTACAAGGTGGGTGCAGTGGTTTCGACCAGAAGCCTGATGCTGCGTGAAGACCTGACATCATTTTGACCTGAGGCTGCTCACTCAACTTCAGGACTTACCTGGAGCTAGGAAGGGAGTCGTTCCAGGGGCTGCTGGGCTGTGGAAACTGAGAGGTCCCTCCTGAGAGCAGCATCTGGGCAGCAACTGCTGATGGAGAGGACTCTCTGCATGACCTGGGATGACCTGGCCCTGCTGCTTGGCTTCAGCTTGGCATCTCCAGGGAATCAGCGTGCTCAAAGTGTGCTCAGCTGGCCCTAGCTCAGTTCCTTCCCTCCCAGCTCCTCTTGGACAGGTGTGATAGTAAAGGCAAAGTGTATTTTAGGAAGCTAGAGGCAATATTTTGGAAGCTGAAAGGTCACTAGTGAAAGCTATAAAAACCTCGCTTGTGCTTAACAGGATGCCCACAGCAGTGTCTGTCCCTCTGGCTTTTCTTAGATGCAGACAGAGGGATCTGGTATCCTCAGAGGAGTCATTTCCCTACAGATGCCCCCGGACTGTATTTCATAGAAATATAACTGCAAGCTGCATGATCATGTGCTGGTTCTGTCCAGGCACCAAGTTCCTCCCAGAACCTTGGCCTGCCTCACCTGGGACCTCCCCTCACCCCCAGCCCACGGCCTAGGAGCCCCATTGCAGCTCAGCTGGAGTCCTAATCCTGTGGCTCAGTGAGTTTTGTCCAACACAGACATTTGCCCAGGGATGGATGAGCTGCCAGGTCTGGGTTCTGCTGGGCAGGACAGTACCCAGGGCAATGGCCCTTGCTTCTCCTGTGACATAACCTAGCTAACACACAGGTCCCACTTCTCCTCCGAGGCCTATGTTTTCTCCAGCCAAGTATTTCCAGCACATTCCTTAACTAAAGGTATTTCCTCTCATCATTAGGAATTGCAGTAGAAACTAGGATTTGGCCAGCAACCCTTCCTGCTCAAAGCTAAAGGAAGAAGGAGATCCCAAGTGAAGAACGAGATCATTCTTAACCTCTCAGTTCAGAGCACTTCACTGGCTGGTAGTAACAAAGGGAAATCAATAGGGCTGGGTTTCTTTTTATTGATGAGATTGCAGGTCTGTTGAACAAAGAAACCCATCATAACGAAATGTTAATTCCTCCAAGGTATTAGTGCAGCACTGTGTTTGGTTTTAGAAACTTGTGCAATATGTAATCGCCAGTTAATTAAATACGTGGATTAAAAACTGGCTCTTTCAACTGATCTCAAAATATTGATCACTGGGAGTCACCAATAGGGCATGACCACATTTAGCAGCGATGCCAAAGGGCTAGGGCCTTTTTGCCACAATTCAGCTTGTGAACTAGACAAAGACTAGATACTGAACTAGACAATGACATACAACTTTTGCTGGCAAAGTCTGTGGAAGACATGTAAATTGAAGGGTAACAAAGAGAGACAAAGACAGGTTACTGTTATGCAAACCTAACTTGCCTGGTCACAGCCCCACGATATCCACTGGCAGGTAGCTAAATACCAACTTGCACAACACCAGAGACAGACACGTAGACTGTCTTGGCAAGAAATAATTTAGAGACAGATTTAGGAGTAATCATAGATGATCATTTCAGCATAATCTGCCAGTCAGATGGTGGCTGAAAAGGCTGCTTACACAACCCTTTGACATATAAAATGAAGCCAGCAAGAAGAAATAGGGCAAGGATCCCTGCACACAGAACTTGTCAAAGATCACAGCCCATGAAAGATCACTATTAGAATGTCTTTAGTCTTTATGGACATTTTCTTCTATAGATACAATATAGACACACCTATATACATCTGTCTAGTCATATATAGAAAGATTTGCATCTTTGTGTGTGTGCGATATATATATATGTACATATACTAATATGCATGTGATCCTTGTGTAGTCAGTATGTGTAAAATACCAACTGCCAGTGCTCACTTAATGCCCAACAAGTATGCCAGAGGCGCTTCAGTACTTTCAATATACCCTCATTTCAAGTATAGAGATGACCAGGTTTACATACAATTTTTGGGGGGGGGACATGAGACATGCTCACAGAGCCTTGCATGGTATTCTAAAACAAATGGCACTCTACTCAGAAGTATTCTTCAGTCTGGTTTGGTTCAGAGTCCCCTTGTTGAGTACAAGAACTTTTTTGGAGTCCAAGGACGAGTACTGTGCAAACTAGATTCTCTCCTCCTCTAGTCCACATCAAATTTCTTGTGAAGTGGCTGGTGAGGCTATCGCTTTCATAATGTCCAGCTTTTCTGTTCATGCAAGTCCCTGAGAAGCATCACCAAGTGACAAGCCTTCAGAAGCTGGTCTGTCCCTTGGTAGCTCCCTCTTCAATTCAGACCCGAAGAACAAATTTGTCCTAATGGCTAGCTGGTTTTTTTAACCCAAGGTACTTCACTGAAATGGGCGACTGCCAACATATGACTGCCAGCATTGTGGCATTCACCACTGAGAACTGTATTGCAACATGGCAAAGACAGAAGAAGAACAAAAATCAGTTTCACAAGTTCCCTTAGTTGTCTGGAGTTAGATTTTCCAAATATTCAAAAGACTTTTCATCTTGTGGATAAAGGCACAGAAAGACCACAAGGCTGGATCTTGAAGGTGGACAAACTTAACTTTGAAATTACAGCGGAAGGAATTAATTAAAGCTCCTGGGGAAGACTCTGCGTGACATGTTCCGGAGAAAATCACTTTCTTTGAGGTCCTTTGAAGGAGTCAACAGTTGTGTGGATAAGACAGACCCTTTTATATAACCTACTGTAATTTAAGAAAGGCATTCAGTAAGGTTTCTAAACAAGTCTTGAAGGAAGTTAAGAAGTTTTGAGACATGAGGGGAGGTCCTTACATGGATACAACATTGATCAAAGTATAGAAAAAAGAATAGGAAAAATACTCAGCTTTCACAGAGAGTGTGAAACTCCACTTAGTGATATGTGCTGGAATTCATGCTGCTTGACAGGTTATTAAACAATCTGGAGAAAGATGAATAAGTAGGTGACTGCTGGAGGTGCTGAGTTACTCATGGCAATAAAGATGAGAACTGTTTGTGAAGAATTGCAAAAGGACCTTATGAAACACAGTGGCTGCAAATTAAACCAGGAAATTCAGCATAAACTTAAATTGATGTGTACAGGAAAATATAATCCTAACCTCACGCATGAAGTGATGTGTTATGATTCATCTACCTCCACTTAGAGAAAAAATCCTGAGGTTATAAAAAAAAGCTTTATAAAAATGTCAATAGAAAGCTCAATTGCACTGAAAATAAACAAAGAGAAACTCAGGCAATTCGAATGTTAGGCAAGAAGTGAGACTGTAATATGGAGCTTTACCAGAAATTTACCCCATTGTGAGAAGATTACACGTCTGCTTGGTGAAAGTAGGACTTTTCAAATTCCATGTCTTTTAAGAGAGTAGGGGATAAAGAAAGTCTGTTGGGAAAGAACCAGAGGCAGCCTTAGTCAATACGCATCTGAATCCCTTGTCTTTGCTGCAGGGTTATAACAAACCCTCTCAGTGACAGCATTCATGTCTGATCGATTGACTTGGGAAAGAATTACTATTTACAATCCTAACACAACCTGCAAAGTCACACCCTCTTCTCATGGTGGTTTACAGCACGCCACATATTCAGTGACCATACGGGTTCTTGTCTCAAAACGCCTTTGGGCAGGACCTCATTGTAACAGAGAAGAAACCAATGAAACCCTTTCCAGGCTTTGCCTAATCCAGTACGGGCTGTGAAAGATAGACCAGAGATTAAACATCAACATGCTTTCTTACAACAGAACAGCCATGGGAATAGTCTCTCCAGCTACAAGCAGAGTTGGAGTTGAATCAGGCTCACCAAAAATGCATTTCTTCCTTTGGGGTGCAGGATGGCAGCAGGATGGGTTATTTCTTATAGAGGTGGACTTTCCCAGCAAACACAGGACCCAGTATTGTGGTCTGTAAATACTTGAGTATGTTGTGTTGCTGTGTGCCAGCGCAGCCTGTCTGTCCGATGGGATTAACTGTGTGTAACCTGCATGGAATCTGGTTGAGGCAAGAAACACCTACAGAAACCAAGCTAAACTCTTTTGAGTATTCAGCTGTTTTAGTAATTACTATAAAGATTATAACTATGTTTCAGTACAAGGAGACAATTTTAAAGAGATCAAATTCTTAGTTTTGCCAGATTTGCACATGTCTAACATATGGTCACAACTCAAGACAGAAAAGGCAGCAGAGACAGGTCTCTCTCTTTCGGCTCTAGTGTGTTAATCTATTTGAATTTGTTTGAAAGTGTAGAAGTTGCAAAACCTTGTACATAGGTGAAGTCCTCATTTTTATCTTCTGGAGATTTATAGTTGCAATAAAAGCAAGTAATGGTCTTCAAGCAACAGTGCTGGAGGCTAGGCTGCAAAAACCAGAGTGTGTGTGAAGAACAGTAGCTTTAATGAGGTTTGTCGCCAGCATTTGGCTTGACAAGTAGCTACAAACCTTGACAAATGTATGAAGGTTGGACTGGGGCACATTAACAGACCGCTGCTTTGTTATCAC
>WEIS01074771.1:0-13135 GCA_013389965.1 Todus mexicanus | reverse complement strand
GAAAATATCATTTAGCCCCCTCAAAAAACAACCCAAATTGCAGGAAGAAATAGGAAAATACCATTTATTACCATTAAAAAAAATATATAGTGAAGCTTCATAAAAGTACACTTGAAGCTGAAAAAATAATGGAAAATATACTGAAATATCACCTTAAGGCTTTTTTTGAGAAAAATTTTTGTTGTGCCAGAACCGTCCTGTACTGCTAAAGCCAAATCAGTCTGTAAACATGTTAGCCTTAATGGCCTTTGCATGGGAATGCTTCTGAAGCCAAGAGGTCCCCGGGCACTTTAGAAGCCCAGAGGAAAGGGCAGGCAGAGCCCGAGATCTCAATCTAAAACCCTGATACAGCCACATATCATAAAAAGCCTGACAAATTTCAGAACCTTAAAAATTGCATGAAGTGTGTTTGTCCTCCTGTGGACATTCATAAAATCATAGAATCGTGTAATGTTTTGTTTAGAAGGGACATTTAAAGGTCATCTAGTCCAAGCCCTGGTGTGAACAGAAGACTTCACGCTGTTCCAATGAGGAATACACCACAAACCAGGCTGCAGACAAATGCTGCAAGCTGGGGAGACAAACTCTTCAGAGAATATCACACAGTAGCAGCAGCTACATTTTGGGGACGGTTTTCTTTTCATCAGGAACCTGGTAAAAACATTTTTGCCTATGCTACTTTTGAAGTAACGGCTTGAGGGCTTCAGGAGCATCCATCCACAGCAAATCTAGGTAAGGAGAATAAGAAGACCGACTTAATTACATCATCAGAGGTGAAAAAAACATTCTGGCATGGTCCATGGCTACCACAAGGCATGGCCAGGCTCATGTCAGGACCACCAGGTTGCACAAGAAGGACTCCGTGGTCAAGGTCCTAAAGACATTGATTTGCCTTTAGATGCAGACAAGCATAGCAGTAGACAGGAGATAAAAATAAGCAGCTTACCCATGAAATCGGGGGATGGACAGAGGGTGCTGGCTCCTGTCTCAGGATGAGAGAATAGCAAAGTCAGTTTACTGACCATGAAGGGGAAGAAAGGATGTCAGGCTCCAGTTCTATGATCCTAAATATCTTGTCACTAAAGCGCCCACGGCCACTGTTTTTTAGCATGTCTTGTGCCCTGGGAGCCTCTCTGAAGCTGTCACTTTGACAGACAGCAATGCCTGAGGTGGCCTTGCCACTCTATTTAGCTGCATAATTCTTCTCTGCACCCCATGACAACTTTCAAACACTGTTATGCCCCAGCTGCCTTAATCTCACACTTCAGTTGTTATTTCTCAGACAAACGACGTAATTAACTCTTTTCTTCCTTCCCCTCAAACCAATCCATCTACTTCCTAATACAATATTGGTTTTACCTTTTTGGGAACAATTCCCCTGTGTTAGACTCTCCGCTACTTAAGTGCTCAGGGAATAATGATGAGGTTGGTAAACCCTGAAAAGTTACTTTCCAAAGCAAGAAGGCAACACCCTAGACAAAAACACAAACATTAGAGGAGAAAAAAAGCTGCTAATTAGATCTGTGTAAAACAATACCCCTGTTCTAATAAAATTGTGACCCTGCCTTATAAGCTGTAGCACAAGAGCCTGGGAGAGGCAGCAACAACAAAATTTCTATTTTTTTCCTCCAGTCATGAAAGTTCTCTAATTACTAATTAAGGCTTGACGAGGCTCTGAGCAACCTGCTCTGGTTGAGGATGGCCCTGCTAAGTGCAGGGTGGTTGGACTAGATGACCTTTAGAAGTCCCTTCCATACCAAGGCATTCTGTGAGTCTATGAAACGTTTAAAAATTTTAGGTCTCAACTATTCCTACCGCTGCACTGGCTCATACACGGTGATGGTTCACTGGCTGTTCTGAGGTAATTAAAGCTTTTCAGTTATGAAAGTGGTTATCAAAACATAGGATGAGTTAATAGCAACATAGTTTCAGCTCACGTGAGACCAAATCATTTGAAATAATTTTGGATCTTGTAGAACTGGTGCAAACAGGAAGAGCACTCGGAGAAAATATCATTTAGCCCCCTCAGAAAACAACTCAAGTATCAGCAGGAAGAAATAGGAAAAAATCACTTTTTTCCATTAAAAAAAGTAAAGATCCATAAAAGTACATTTGAAGCTGAAAAAATAATGAAAAATATACTGAATTATTGCCTTCAACCCTTTCTTGAGAAAATTTTTGAATGACACAGTCTGTGTTTATACCACATAAAGCAGGAGGGTGAGGATTACAGCTATAACATTTACTAAAATACCTTTTTTTACAGTCCTAATCCTGATCCCAGTTTGGCACTGGATGGATAAAGGTGAGCGATGGGATGAAACGTTCATCGTTGCTTGGTCATAACTGGGCAAAACCACTTCCTTCTCATTTCCCTTCTTCACCAGAGGGGATGACACGAATATCGGACAGCTGGAACAAGAGGGAAAACTCAATCACACATTTTTCCTTTGTCTTCTTGCAGTTGCGCGAGTGACTTTATTCCCTCTATGGCCAGGCTGCAATTTTCAATCTAGGTCACAAAGGAGGAGAAAAATCCTGCTTCATACACAATTGATCCACTGAAATAAGTAGAATAATACGCGGTGTGAAGTAACGCTCAGCATGATTCATATAGTCTGCTCCTTCAGCTCTCCATTTATTCTAAAAGCCCACTGCACTCCCAGGAAATCTGTTGTTGGATTGAGTATTTTCGGGTATTTTATATCTAACGACATTCTACAGCTGGGACTGCCATTGGGAAATCCCTACCCTACATTTACTGCATTTTAGTTTGAGAAAAAAGGCTGAGGTACAATGGTTGTTTTCATTCATTCTCTTTTAGGTCCGTTAGGAGAAAAAAAAAAAATCTAAATCAGAATATTTTAACACTATAGTAAGAATTTGCATGAAATGATCATCTGGGGAGAAGAATATCTCCAGTCCCCCCAAATTACTGGCTTTTATTTTTCCTGCCTAATCATAAGCTACTGTATTGAGTTTGTGGGCAAGGTTTTGGTAGTGGGATTACTGCAGGGGTGGTTTCTGTGAGAAGCTTCCAAAAGCTTCCCCTATGGTCAACAAAGCCAATGCAGCCGGCTCTTTACCACCACTGGCCAGCACCAAGACCATCAGCAACAGTGGTAGTGCCTCTGGGATAACAGGTTTAAGAAGAGGGAAAAGGTGCAGCACATCAGCAGCCAGAGAGAGGAGCAAGAATATGTGAGAGAAACAACCTTGCAGGCACCAACAGTGAAGAAGGAGGAGGAGGAGGTGCTCCAGGTGCCAGAGAAGAGATTTCCCCTGAAGCACATGGTGGAGACCATGGTGGTCCTGCAGCCCATATCGGTCCATGGTGGGGCAGGTCTCCACGAGCAGCCCATGGGGGACCCCATGCCAGAGCAGGTGGATGGCCAAAGGAGGCTGTGACTCTGTAGGAAACCTGTGCTGGAGCAGGCTCCTCGCAGGACCTGTGACCCCATGGAGACAGGAGCCCATGCTGGAGCAGGTTTGCCAGAAGGACTTCTGACCAGATAAGGAACCCATACTGGATCAGTCTGAACTTGAAGGACTACATCTTGTGGAAGGGATCTATGCTGGAGCACTCCATGAAGAACTGAAGCCTGTGGGAAGGACCCACTTTGGAGAAGTTCATGAAAAACTGTTTCCCAGGAGAGAGACCCCAGGCTGGAGCCAAGGAAGAGTGTGAGGAGTCCTTCCCCTGAGAGGGAAGGAGTAGCAGAGACAACGCGATGAACTGACCGCAAACCCCATTCCCTGTCCTCCTGAGGAGGCAGAGAAAATTGGGACTGAAGTTAAGCCCAAGAGGAAGGGAGAGGTGGGGGAAAGATTTTAAGATTTGGTTTTATTTTCTATTCCGATTTGATGGAAAAAAAATTCCCCAAGTTGAGTTTGGTTTACCTGTACCAGTAATTGGTCAGTGATCTCTCCCTGCCCATATCTCGACCCGTGAGCCTTTCATTATATTTTTTTCTCCCCCGTCCAGCTGAGGAGGGGAGTGACAGAGCTACTTTAGTGGGCACCTGGCACACAGCCAGGGTCAACCCACCACAGTTACATAATCGTGCATGGAAAATGAAGATTAGCCTAATACCATTTATATGACTGGCAATTAATCAGGCTTTTGGAAGGTCTCCCTGTCTTTCATCTTGCCTAGAAGAAAAAAAAAGTACCATCAGAGGACATCTGGAATAGGTGTCTTCCTTCCAAACATCTCGCCCACTGCACAAAGATTCATGATGCTTATTTATACATTTGCCAATCAACTTCTTGGCCTGAGTCTTTGCATCACAGCACCCCTCGCTGCTCCTCCTTGCTCCAAAGCCATAAAAGTGTTGGTAACTCTTAGTGGTCCTGCAATCCCTGCTCTGCAGACAGAGAATTCGGCAAAACAATCTGCACCAGGGGAAGTCAAATGAGTTTTAAGAGGACCCACTAAAAAATGTATAAGTAAATAGAAACTTGCACTGTACCAGCACTAGCAAATGAAGGCATCTGTTGGAAAAAAAAATCTTTACCAGATAGGTTATGGGGCTATTAAAACAGTATCCAGACATCATAGCTGTTAATATTAAACAGGAATTTCTGCTCAAACCAAGCAGAATGCTAAACACAGACTTGAAAACTTCAGAACTGCTCCAGAAATCATAACCAAACACTTATTTCTAAACTGATTCCAAAGAAGTTATCCAATCTCAAACAGGAATTAATGTATTATTGGTCTCTTACAGATTTATTTACACAGTTTAACATTCTGGTGGATGAACGGATATCTGAAATGACATCTCATCCTTTAACATGTGGGAATTTAAAAGTGAATGTTGGCAAGCAGGAATTTAAGGTGATTTTTATTATCCTTAACATTTTACCTCCTCCAGATTTTGTAATTCATTGCTATCTGTATGAAACATTTTGCTGGCAGCAAGAATATACAAATAACTGAAGCTCTGGTTGATTGCAGTTGCAGTAACTGTAATCAAGGCAAAAAACTAAATAAGGTTAATCACGGCCGATTAAAGTAAGGTTAAGCAATTCCAGGAAATTAAGTAATAAATTAACTGTCTCATGTCACTGCTAGGTCTGGATACATTAATTTTAACATAAAGGGTAAGGAAGATGGTGAAGGGTCTAGAAAAAAAGTTTTACAAGGAGCACCTGAGAGAACTAGAGTTGTTTAGCCTGGAGAAAAGGAGGCTCAGGGGAGACCTTCTGTCTCTCTACAACTCCCTGACAGGAGGTTGGAGCCAGGTGGGGTTGGTCTCTTCTCCCAAGGAACAAGCAATAGGACAAGAGATAAATGGCTTCAAGTTGTGCCAGGGGAGGTTTAGGTTGGATATGAGGAAAAACTTCTTTCCTGAAAGGATTGTCAAGGCCTGGCCCAGGCTGTCCAAGAAAGTGGAGGAGTCCCCACCCATGGAGGGATTTAAAAGCCTTTTAGATGTTGTTCTGAGGGATGTGGTTTAGTGGTGACCTGGCAGTTCTGGGTTAATGGTTCAACCTGATGATCTTAAATATCTCTTTCAACAAAAACAATTTTGTGATTCTAAGATTGCATGCTTGAATTTGCCGAGTGTGGAACGTGGAGACAATGACCCAGCTAAGCAATTTACTCAGGGTACATCTACCCCTTGCATTGAGCCATGGTGCAGAGATCTTTGAAGAAGCTCCAAATAAGCTGTTACCAGGGCTGTGGGGAGCATAACAGGCGTCGCCACTACTGTCAGCATCTGGCTGTTACGCTTAGCCCAAACACAACACCATCTTTAGGTGGCTAGATTACCTGGGAGCCTCAGGTCAGTCCTTGTGCTGTATTTTCCTTTGTTCTGCAGGGATACTGGGTTTAGCTGCAGGATCTCTAGCATCCTTCTCTTATCCCAGCGTCATCAAGTATGAAGTCCTGCAGGTTTTGGAAAAGGAGTTTGCACTTGTAAGGAGCAGCCTGTTCTTTTTATGCATTTGCATGAATTGGAGAGTAAAACAGGAATGCTGCCATGAAGTTAATGAACAGCAGGTGCCAGTCAACCATAGATCTTTTCAAAGAAAAACCTGCAAAATGAAAGCGATGCCCTTCAACCATCTGACTGCAGATAGACCAAGGGGATTTTAGACCAGATGGCTACATATAGCGTGAGTAATCAAAGACAGCAGCCTTAGTAAAACTAAGGGATTTTTTAAAGTTTTCATCCATCACTGGTTTTCTTCTTCCCACAGGTTGAATTAATTTTAATTTTAGTCTGTTTCTGCAGAGGAACACATTGCTGCAGGGGGCACAAGCGGTGTTTATCATGAGCTGCTATGGAAGTCTGTGGTTACTTAAGGAAGAAAATCTCAGTGGACCATACTACTACAGGACTAGAGCAATAGATTAGTGTAAGAGTGAAACTGGAAAGACAACTATTATAAGCGCAACAAAAAATTACCTCATCTGCAGCAGAAACAATACAAGAAGGCAGTAGAGGGTCACTAGCAGCTAACCAGTAATAGCTCTAACGCCCGAAAAAAACAGGGAGTCAAAAGTGCCTTACTAGAGAAATAGTAAAGGGTTTTAAGTGATGCCTGCCCAAACAAGAAAAATCATTTCTATAGAAGAAAAAGAAAAAAAAATCCTGGTGAGTCTATAAATACCTTGAGTTGTAGCAAAATATTAGCTTAAAACTGTGGATGTCCTTAGAAATCTCCATCTAATTTCCATGTATTTGCACATTTGAAGAGCAAGGAATGGTATTTCATATTCTAACTTGTTTTTTTTAATGGAGAATTGTCTAACTCCCTCAGAAAGTAAAAGGGAGAATTTGATACAAGGTTCTGTCTTTGCTGTGTTTATGGTTTTGCCAAGGCATTTGCATAATGAATAGCATTTTTAGACTATCAGCATCCTAAGCCCTTGAGCTACAGTCTGAGCATGCTTCCCTCTGGAACTACCGAGCCCCACACCACAGGCCAAAACTGAAAGCAGATGGATGTAAACACTCCTATTAGAGTACCTCGTAGGGATTCCAGAGGCAAAATCATCAGCCTTAAGAATCAATAGTTTCTAAAGTTGAATTACATTGGTCACTTCAATAGCTGCTTTGATGTATCTTTATATCCAGCAACATCCAGTCCCTGCCTTACAAAGTTTTTGTCCTGGGCTCAGCTCAGCTGGGGCTAATGATCCTCAGCAGCTGCTGGTCTAATCAACTGGGAAGGGGCTGCAGCTGGAAGGGCCCCTTTGTGGTAAACAACCCAACCAGCCTATAGAATGTTCAATACCATATGAGTCATGCCCCCTATATAAGGGAGGGGGCTGGGCTGTCTTTTTATTTGCAACTAGATCTAGTGTGGGGCTCGAGTCTGCAGCTGGTACAGGGATAGAGCTGAGGGTTGGTAAGTCTTGTGGCCCTTTTATTCCCTTCTTTGCGTATTATTTCTTTCCTTGTGTTGGTCTATGAAACTGCCCTTGTCTCAATCCATGGAGTCTCTCTTTTTTTTTTTCCCTCCCCGATTCTCCTTCCTATCCCAGAGTAGGGAGTGTGGGATGGGTGGAGGGAAGCTCTGGGTGAGCGGCTGTGTGACCTTTAACTTCCAGCAGAGGATAGAAACCCTGGCAGCCCTTTTTGGTGCCNTTCCTTTCCTACTCGATAAGTCTCTCTCTCCTTTAATTCCTTTCTTCCCTTTTTGTGTGGGGAGGGGGAGAGAGCGTTCTGTTGCAGATTTAGGGGGTCCTCTCACCCCAAACTGTGACAAGGAGTTATTCTCTGGGGAGAATGAAGGAGCTGGGGAACATCCTGACACAAATAATAGCCACGTGCTTTATCCTGGTGTTGGTGGTTTTACTGTACTGGGGGAGCTACCTCATGGAGAAGACAAAGGAATACATCTCCCTCACCCTGCTGGGGATTGATGTGGGTGATTTTATTGTGCAGGCTCCTGAGGTCCTTGTTCACCCTGATGTGAGCTGTTTAATACTGCCGATCAACATTGTTGGCATCTTGGGGGTTCTGTTCTCATCTTGAAGTAAGGGAAGACAATTTATGGGTGGGATGATGCCAAAATGTGGCCTGAGGTGGCCGGTCTCTGGGTAATAGGGTGTGTAGAAGGATTTGGGCAGGTTCCTAGAACGCTTATCACCTTCCATAACCTGAGATTTCACCTCTGAGTAGGCCAGCATCCATGTCAAGCTCATGCAGCACCTAATAGAATGGTGCCTTGCTTACCCCAGGGAAAACCAGTAGCCTCTAGCACTGTACTGGGACCTGGCCTGTGCCTATTAAGCCATGGTTCAGTGCTTTCAAAAAACTGTGGTTGAGGAGGGGACCCAAACTGTCTCTGAGGACGCTCTGGTTGAGATGGGGACCAAAACAACAACCACCACAGTTATTGCCCCAGTAGTGAAAAATAAGCAGTGGACAAGAACGAGTCCATATCCTTGATTTGCAGGGAAGGAGGAGGAGGAGAAGGAAACACTTGATCAAGAAGCTGGTTCTTCAAGAGGGGGATTGGAGGAGGGAGTAACTGAACTCAAAGAGGTGGCAGAAACTACAGGTTCCTGACCTCATGAGAGCTTTAAGAAGTGGGAAGGTTCCAGCCATGAGCCAGGTGAGCAAATAGCAGCTGGGTTGCTTTGATGCTGGGGTAACTGGGCTGACACTCAGTAACTGAAAGGAATTCTAACCACTAGACCACATCTCCTACCCTTGCTATCCAACCTTTCTCGTATATAGGGGGCATGACTCATATGGTACCAAATATCCTATGGGCTGGTTGGGTTGCTTACCTCAACTGTGACCCTTCCAGCTGCAGCCCCTTCCCAGCTGATCAGGCCAGCAGCTGGTTGTAGGAATTAGCCCCAGCCTAGCTGAACCCAAGACAGTTTCCCTGCCTGAAAAGTAATTTAAATTAAAGTAGATATTATATGGAAAGCACACTCAAATTAAAACATCTGCAGAAAAATGCAGACACTCATCAAGCACAGCTTTCAAAGTGTGCTTGCCTGTGACCTGGCTTAACAGAAAAGCAGCACCAGCCTCATAGAGCCTTACTTACCTATCAGTGAAGTCTCTTGCTAACTCCAAGTCAATGGCAATTAATGTGACACCCTTAAGCCCTGAAATCCCATTAACTGTGGCTGTTTCAGTTAGTGAATAAAGAAAATGAGTTGTATTTGAGTTGCTGTCGGAAGACAGTCCTGGTGAGTACTGACATTTCGGAGGACTCAGGATGCATTAGGAGAGCTTAGTCATGTGCAAAGTGCTCTCAAACTGTTTGAAAAAGCCTCTAGAGACTTTCACATCCTACACGTCACAAAGTCCCACTCCCTATTCTTAACCTATGTCGTAGCAATGTATACGTTTATTTATTTAAGCTGCAGTTGTTGCAGTGATCATAGCTGCTGCTTCCAAGTGCTTCATGTTACAAAGAGATCCTGGACCTTAGAAAGATGCTGTTCACAGGCCACCAGCCACAGCCTAGAATCTCCTCAGCAGACACCGCACTGGTATGCGAATGCTTCCTCCTGTGCTCTCACTGTGTCTGGGCTTCAGAGGAGAGGAGGAAGAGTCAGGGCTGGAAATTCACTTTTCAAGAGCTGGAGATGCCCTGCCTGCCCTTGCAGCCCAGCTGGGACTCCACAATCATGGCTGGTAGCACAGGCATAAACTTTTTTTTCTCAGATCTGGTACAGGAGGAGCTGAGCTTGAGACTCTCTTACTACCCTATGTTACACTGTGGATGCCTTTTGTCATCTTGAAGCTCTTTTCTTCAGGTTGTGTGGTGACTTCAGAGATGTGTTACTTAACCACAAAGAGATGAAATCAGCATTTTAGAGCTCTGCTTTCAAAAATAACTCATCTTTAGCTCTCTACCTTCACCCCCAGGGTGATGCTATGCTTCTGCAAGCAATCTTGGAGCAGTGGCTTGAGATTTCATTCATTAGGGTTTGCAAAATACTTTGAAACTCTCAGAAGGGAGATGCTTCTGAATTCTAAATATCTGCTTAATTAGCTCTGTTCAGAAGTTATTTTACCCAGTCAAGCTGAAAGATCAAAAAAACATCATGGAAGGGTAAACTGCAGAACGAAACAAAACAGAAATCAATTTGGAGGTGGTTAAATATGTCCCTGTTTCTCTATGGAGAAGGTTTATTTTATTTCCTCCAAAGTGCATGGCTGTCAGGGCCCTGTGGACACCTGCCTCCCGTGGCTGGAGCGAGGGTCGGGGTGACCTGCTGCAGGCAGTGGTGACCCAGGACAAGGTCTGGGAGCAAGCTCTGTGGGGCATTGCCTCTGTCAACTCTGTTAGTTCACCACAGATTTCCTTCATTATTCTTAACCGTGCTCCTGTCATGAGATGTGGGTTTTTTCACAGCACTTCATTGGCCATTGTTAATTCAGCAAAGTTTTCTAGTATGTGTAATTCCAGGTGTCTGACCTCCCTGGATCTTTGCTCTGGCTCTTCCCTGAGCATTAAACCTTTCATTATTCAGTCCAGTTATTTATTACCCTCTTTATAAATTCAGCACAATCTTCGAACTGACATTTTCAACGAAAGGTCATCTGAAATACACACGGTGTTCCTTGTATCGCCTGCCTTCCCTTCTAAAGGTCCACCAGAGCTAATGTTGGACCTGTCATCTATTTACTCATTACGTTGTGCAACAGGCCTTTGATCCTCCGCTTATCTGTATGCCAGGGCTGTCTCCCATGAGGTAGCTCTAGGGTGGATTTCCTCTTTTCCATTCCCTTCTAATTAAGCTGGACATATTTTCAATATCCTCCACTCTAAACACAGTTCCAGTGTGTTGCTTAAAATGCCGCAGCTATGTTTCAGTTGTTAATTGTACAGGACTGGAGTGCCAGGCATGGGGTCAATAAAACTGAGGAGCTGGAAACCTAAATCCACCTGGCCCTTGTTGTTCCTGAAGTCCTTGCACCTTCCAGTTTTCTGGAAGCTGAGTACCTCTGCTTTGGGCAGCAGAGGCACCAAGGGCTACAGGCCACAGAAACCAGCTTAAAAATAAGTTCAGTCAAAATTAGATGAAAAGATGATTCTCCACTTGTTGCACCAGAAGGACTATCAGACTTTCCTAGAGTGTAACTAAAACAGCAACCTGTGTACCAAATACCATGTGTTTCTTCGTGAAGTATTTCTTCCAAAATCCACCCCTAGATCCAGAGGTGGCTGTGCTAATGTCTGTTTTCAGAGTGAAAACCTGAATATTTAGCAGCTTCACTGTGAGATCAAAGACCTGGACTTCTTTCAAGGGCTTACCTCCTATCTCTTCATTTTTTATGCACTTTATGCAGGAACATGAACTGTCATTGGAACTGCACTTGAAATTCAAGTGATTCATCTCTTTCCTCTGCCATTTGAAAGAAGGGCTTTTTAAGCACCTGCTTTACAAACCTTGATTACCAAGCGGGGCACTTAAGCCCGGAAGGCGGCAAAGGTTTAATCCGAATCAGTTAAGCAGGTTCCCTCTAAGCTGACTTTTTGGAGACCCCCAGTTAGAGCACTGGATCCCCGGGGCTCACTGTGGACAGATTCTCAGGCTGAGCGATGTGAGGAACATGTATTTCTTGACAATAGGATTTTCCACTAATGTTTAAAATATTGTTGTTCTCCTTTCCAAGGAGGAAGGAGCTTGAGAATTACCACATCCTGTGTTCCTACTGTATATTGTGGTGGGGAGAAGAGGTCTTACAAGATAGATCAGCAGAATACGATTCAGTCACGCCTGGTGAGGGTCTTGCACGCAGACTTTGAGTCAAGTTCCAAGCACTCACTGACTCTAAAGCCAAATTTAGCACAAGTTTGTCTACCGGGACATTATTTAATACAGCTCAGTTGTCATTGCAGGAAAAGGCAACTCATCCTCATCCTCTGTAAGACTGAAGTGTTCTTCCCTGAGCTCCACCACTTACCTACTAGCATATGAGCAGAAAGCAGGAATCTCCTCTCCTTGATAGAGCCAGGGCTTTTTACATCCTCTGGGGGAAGAAAAAAAAATGGGGAAGAGCTACTTTTGATTTCATTGATGTATCTCTGAGCTGAGCTTGATGTTGGCACTACTAATAATTATGTTGCTATAGATTTAAAACAAAGTTAAAGTACAGGAGTTTTTCCTGCTACCTTTTGAAAGGAGTAATATCCTGGACAGATGCCCTTGACTTTTAAAAGCACGAGGAACCTGTGAAGCAGAAATAGTAAGGTCTATGTAAAGCTATCCCAGCAGTAAAGAGAAATTCAGGGAGTTAGGTCCTGACTCAAAACCCATGTAAAACTTTCTGGAAAGCAGTTCAGAGCAAAGCGATGACAAACAGAAGGCATAGTATAAATATAACAGGTATTCCTGGGGTCATTTTTTAAGGATAGGCAAAGTAGGCATAAAGTTTCTGTGCAAGACACAAAAGCCAAGGAAAAAGGGCAACACCACTCGTTGCTTGCCAAAGGCAATTGTGTCCTGATAAAAACCGGCAAACTGGGGAGAGAGAAATTAATCCTGGGGGGTTTTGTGTGTTTTTCTTTTGCCGCTCTTAACTAGGGCATTTATGCAACAGGGAATCAAAGAAAGTTCATTTGGTGCCTTTGAAAATCATCTGGAGCCGGTACACAAAGCTCGCGGTTCCAATTCTTGTCTTGCTTTAATCAGGTGTAAAAACAGCGTAATTCAAAGGAGAGGAGAGATGAATCACCATCTGGAGGTAGCTGCACAAATGGCATTCTTACCAGCCTTCTCAAAGAAAATATGGGTTTCTGGGAGAAGGTTGTGTCTGAACTCAGGGTCCCTGATCCTCAGCCACCCAGAGTATGGTTGGGACACACTGCAAAGCCCTTCCAGCCTCTGTGGCCAGGATTTCACCCCATCAGTGATAGGGAGAGGGAAGGTGTGTCCATCAGAGCTCTTCTGCAAAGCTGAGACACAGCCAAGGCATGTACTTGGACCTGGAAACACAGAAGGTCTCCTAAGCACTGTGTATTAGGCATATGGTTTACAGAAGGTACGTCGTCCTACGAGCAATTGCAGAGAGGGAATTCTTTTAAAGACCTTGACATTTTCTAAATTATATTTCCATGCTGTACTAAATGAAAGTGTATTGGTACATACTGCTAAGAAAAGGCTAGGGAACAAAGAACCTAGGAAAACAGCATAAGGACA
>WEIS01074770.1:0-10114 GCA_013389965.1 Todus mexicanus | reverse complement strand
AGTGGAGTGCACACAAAAACCCTGGCATAAGACAGGAAGGTTCCTCTTTTTTTGCAGTCTGGTTGCTGTAGAAACATATAACAAAGGGCAGCCTTCCTCTTCTAGTATAATTGTGGAGTCCCTTTTCTCTAGGTCTGACACCTGTCTGAATAAGAGTGATTAGAGCAGAATAATGTTGCCTTTCCTGGCTATTGAAGATACGGTTCATGTGCTAAGAGAAAACTGTGCAAGTGAAGAAGTAAAATTGTCTGTGTTGCATTTTTTTGTTGTTGTTTGCTATTACATACATCTTAAGGTTTTGTAAAACTTGCATTTTTTTCACAATGTGAAACTGAAGGTCAATAAATTAAGAGATTTTCTCTCCATGGAACATTTATTTCAAGTGTTGTCTCTTCCTCCCCTCCCTACCTCCTCACCCACAAATGCCTTGAATCCCTTAAAATGTCCTTTTCATGTCCTCTTAATAAAAGCACATTGACAACATGCAGTTCACTGCTTTGATTTAAGCTTCTGCTTCAGTTGCACTTCCCTTCCCTTTGTTCTGTGCTGCTGCTGTTACTATGATCTCTATCTCAAAGTTCAGCAGTTAAAACACGAGATCCTCAAAACATTTAAGAACAAGAAATGCGAGTTTGTTGGTGCTTGCAGTACAGTTTAGCCAGTGCCTGATACGACTTGGAAGCTGAATTAGGCACCTCAAATCCTTCCTAGTTACTCTCAGGGCAAAAAATGCTGGCTGTGTGTAAAACATTCCACTTGTTCTATATGATGTACACATATGGCCAAACTCTTTGGTCTTTTAAGCTTTCTTACATTTTTATTTGTATGTGGGCTGGTGTGTCTGTGCAGTGTAGCATTTTTGTTTTAAATACTATGGATTTTCTATGTTGGCTTTGAGGTGTTGCCAACCACTGTCCAGGTCTAAAATAACATCTTGCAGGGGCATTCATGCACGCAACCTGGAGGTTCGCTTGCTCAGGTCTGCTAAGTACCGACCTGCTGACCTGTCTAGAAGTGGACTTTCCTCAAGTGTGCATCCATTGCTTTGCAGAAAAGCAACAGGGTCTTTCTTCCTTGCTTGTGTTGTTTTGCTACCCACCCTTTGCCTATACATCTCTGAAGGAGCACATAAAAGAGGCGTGCACAGGTCACAGCACAGTATAGTGAGGATTAGCATCACTAGCCTGTGCAACGTGACTTGTGTAGCTGGGCATCTGGGTTCCTGGCCCTGGAAATGAAGTTGTAGTGCATGTTTAGCAGAGAGAGAGAAAGTAAAGGCAGTAGTAGGAAGTACTGCTTTCTGTGAGAATTAAATTTTCTAAAATATTCTAATCTACCTCTATTAAAATGCCTGCAGCTGCACCCTGAAAGTTACAGGTTTTTTCAGGGTGTTTATTTGCCCAAAAGAATGAGCACCACAGTATTGAGTGACTTTCAGGCCTTAACACTGCTCAGTTAACCTGTGTTTGAGGCATTTGCAATCAGTGTTAGCTGGGGAAGTGGGACACTTAGAGAATCTTGAAACATGGAGGATACTGGAAGAAATCAGCCTTCCCACAGAGTAAGATAAGGCTAAATCAGTTACAGTGCTCATTGCAGGTTCTTTGCTGAACAGTGATGTGGATTGGTTTTTTTCACTGGTCCTAAACAGGTTGTGGTATAGTGACTCACTGGTGTCATTTTAGGACATCACATTCCTTATTGGAAGTCTTTTATTTGGTCATGGATTCAAACTCCTTTACTTGGCTCTGAATGTGAAAGACTTCTCACACTGGAGGTCTGATATTTATGGTGGGAATTTAAAGTAGATAATTACATTTAGATTTGAAACAGCTAATAATCTGTAAAACAGACACCTGCAAGGCATTGGCGCTATTCACAGTAAGTATGAATACTAAATGTCTTGAACGATTAGGAAGGAATTGGTTTATTAGCATTGGGTATGTATGGCTCCATCAAACCTACCTGGGTGATCAGCCCTGATCCAGGAAAGTCTGGAAGGCTCTGTCTATACTAGTAAATTGAACATGACTGGGAACAACCTTTGGCACTGAGGCCAGCTGGCACAAAACAGCCATAAGCTCCTCAAGCAGCCCCTTGTCCTGGAGGGCTGCAAGTGAGCTGCTTGGTATGGCTGCTGGAGTGCTCTGGTTCCTGAATGCTGTCTGGAAATGCTGCAGAGGAGTGCAAGTTTGCATGGGCCAAAACCATGCCAGGGCCACTCAAACGGTTTAGGAGAACTGGTGATTGCCTTCCAGCATCTTGAAACATTCCTGAGCCCAGTTTAATAGATTGCCATTGTCCCCACTAAGTAACAACACATTTAGATCCTGGATAACTGCGTGGAAGTTATCTGACACAGCATTAGTGACCTAAATGCTGTTGAAGGTGGAGAAAGGAATACTGTCTCTGAGTCACACAGACCTTGATTAGTGGAAAAGATGGGTTCTGAAGAGGTGGAGACATACCATTTCTTCAGATGCACAGACATGAAACATAAGTGTGGAGAGAAGAGGGCAGCACCCTATGAGCTTTGTAGTGGCCACTGGTGTCTTCTGGTTTCAAAAAAAGAGAGTGGAGCAGAGCTCTTGTCACACAGAGACAGCTCAAGTGTCCACATGGAAACACATATGTGTGTGCCTATACCCCTGTTCAGCAAATACCAAATGAGGCAAAGTTAAGTCTCTTGTTTTAAAGGATCACTAATCCACAGCTCTCCTGGCATATCGTCACTTTTGGCCTTTATGCCTTTGTAAGACCTGCATAATTTACTCCTCTCTGCAATGGTAACCTGATCTGTCATCTGTGTGTGTGTATGCACATAAACCATATAGAAACAAATATCACAGGGAAATTATTTATTAAAATCTTTACATTTATGTGTGGATGTGGCGTGAAACAAAGTACAAAATCCCTCAGTGGGGATATGCACAGACACAACAGGACCATCTGTCCTCTGTGTGTCTTTAATAATGGTCTGTGAATTCTAAAGTGTCAGTATTTGTTAGAGACTGTACATTTAAATATGCAAATTAGCCTTAAAACTAAAAATGTACATAGGGCATGACTGTGAATTAAAACGAGTGGTTAAATAAATTACAAATCTCTTTCCTAATTGTGTTTAGGCTATGCTTCTGGCCTGACAATCTCAGGAAACCAAATTGGACCATGTGTCCTTTTTTTCTGTGTGTGTCTCTAGTTACCCTAGAAACCATAATCTTTATCTCTGAAGCAATGGGGAGCTGTGAAGGAGGCAAAGCCACTGGAATTTCTGCCAGGACCACTCCTAATCCTGCTCTTAGGTTATCGGATGTTTAGTAAATTACTTAATGCTTGTGTATTAAATGAAGTTCATTAGGTATTTTGTAATCACTGTGCGGAATTTGTGGGTCATTAGCCCATGCTCTGATTCAGAGGTAAAGTTTATTGTTGATTGTGTCATTTAATTACAATTATATATTTAGATAAGCTAAAGTCACAAATACAAACTAAGATTTTCCAAATCTGCAGCTCTTTCCGTGGGATTTCAACATACTTCATCATATTTCATCCCAACGACAGGTTCATGAGGGAGCAAAAAATACTTAGTCCCAGCCTCAGGCTGGGAAGCTGGGGCATGGAGAATTTGTTGAAAGGTGTAACAGGAGTCACAGCAGAGCTTCCTCAGGTCTCCTGGCACCTTCTCCTGGAGCCGCTGCAAACACTGCACAGGTCAACAAGATGTCAGGCTGCTTTGCGAGACTGGCTGTGAAAACTTGTCGTCTCATTCACGTTGTTAATTGGCTTGAGAAGGGCCAGAGACAACAGAGATGATGTCGCCCAGGTCTAACAGAACCAGGGAGGACTTGTCACAAGGTAAACACAAGCAAGCTGGCTTTTTTATATAGCAGTGAGGAACAATAGTTCTTTCAGGCAGATGGTTACTCTTTAGCTAAAGAGTGCTGATAGGAAGCAGACAGGTTTAGGGAGTTACTGGTAGCAGAGTATTTACACAGACTCAAAACGTTATCCTGTTCCTTGGCATCCCTCCCAGAGTGGAGAGGTACTGAGCAAAAGAAAGAGGCAGGTCAGACGTTTTATCTTAAAGGCAATAGGCTTTCTTTTCCATTCCAAAAATAGAAATATCTTGTCTTACAAATACTGGAGAGAGTACTTTAAAGCCTGGGGATTGCTGTAAAGGGACTCAGGCAATGCAGATTTTTTCCTGGGGGGAATGGCTGGCTGGAGTGGCCTTGCTCAGGGTTTGGGAAGCTGCTGGAGGAGAGAAGGTCGGTGGGTTGGTGGAAGTGTCCCTGGGCACAGAGGATAATGATCCATCTTTCACTTTTGTGCCAGCTTAACCTTTACCTTCCTTTACCCCCTTCTTTGTTCTTTCAGTCCATTCCTACGTAAACTCCAACTAGACCCATTACCAAATGAGGGGAGCAACAAATTTTGCAGGCATTAGGAGGAAGGGAGGTGAAAAGCCTTTGGTGGCATTTGCTTCCATGTTGCTACTGAATGTGATCCAAGAGCTGTATCCCACAGCCTGATAATCCTGCAGAGGATCTGCATTTGTCTAGCTCTACCTGAATAGCAGAGCTTTAGCTCCTTTTTTAACATGGCTTGCGGCTATTAGCTGTTTGCAACCCCCTTTGGCACAGGCCTCTATCTAGCTGTTTCTGGTTAACTTTGCAAAAACCCTGAAAATACTCATGTCATAAGGTAAGATCCGTTGTGTTGTGTTAGCTAGTGTTTTGTTAGCTTTAAAAGGGTTAGTCATCAGTGCTGATGTATGTCCTCTTCTGTTTAGCTGAAACATGCCTTTCATCTCTGATCCTACAAACGAGGTTCTGGAACAGTTGGGTGCCTACTGACACTCTCACAGGGACCGCCTTGCCCTGCTCACAGGCGTCCAAACACCCTCCCTGTTACCAGGGGTATTTTATGTCAGGATCTATTACCTACTTTGCATTTTCAGCTAATCACTTTGAGTTAATAGAAACAGTTCCCTTTTGCACACCGTCCACCGAGATGAAAATACCACCCCTTTAGTCAAAGAGTAGGTAAGTCTGATGGTTTTTTGTAGGTTGTTTTTTGCCAATCTCCTTATGATGGACATTCGGTTTGCTTGGGTTTTTGTACAAAAGTGAGAAATTTTTTTCAAGGTGTGACTTTGCAGCAGCCAGGAAAACCACCTTTTTGTATCTTCCCACCTGCAGCATCACAGCAAGGCGGGCACTGTGGGGTGGAGGGAGATCTGCTCAGGTAAATAGCAGCTGCTTGTGGCAGATGCTCTGGGTGTGCAGCCCATGAGGCAGGGATGGCACTACTGATAGCACAAGCGGTGGCTACAGCACCTAGAAGAAATACAAGTATTTTTTCCAGTTAGAGCAGAGCTGCACAAGGCCTCTGAGATCCCTAGAAAAGAGAGTTTCAGAGGCCCAGAGGATATTTTGAGGGATTTCTTCAACACTAAGAGTTGCTGGACTAGCTGGCAAGGCTGCAGGAAAAAATACATATTTTTCTGTCACACACTCTTCCTCCAAGAAAACACTGCATTTGTGTCCAGGTGTCTCCATTCACCTCACATAGTGCATTTAGGTGTTTGTATTTATGAGTTATTTTATCTGATGCTATAATGAAATATTACTTCATTGATGAAAAACCTGTGGGTATCTATGGTCTGTTTCGCTTTCAGAAAAGGGTAGGGCTTGTTTACCTCATGCCTCAGCCTTGTGCAGGGTTGCATCAAGCTGCAGCTTTGTGTTTCTTGTCCTGGACCATGGACAGAAAATGGGAAGAGCAGCCTTGCTGTAATTGCTGGCCCTGGTGGACAGATGTCTCAGAGCTGATTGCTGCCCCACAAACTGGGGATGCAGCCCTGGATCCTAAATCTATGCTGAGGCTCAACTTCAGTTAACTACAAATGCAGCTGCCAGTAAGCTGAGGCACATTTTCTCTTTGCAGCTACCTTGGTCCTTGGAAGAACAAGTAACTTCTTTCACCTGCTCAGATCAATGTCAGAGGTGCAAGGAGGAAGAATATTTATGGTTAAAAAAGATTTAAACAGTGATACTGGTTTACAAAATCAGAGGTAAACTAGCTGTCTGTTTAGACAATTGTACAGCCGAGCCCAGTAACAAGAATTTTTAAATAAAAAGGTGTAAGAGTAATTTTTGGCTTAGCAGGAATAGCAAACAATGGATTCATTTTAATCTCTAAATTAGATAAATACTTCTTTATGTTTATTGAGCTACCCTGGCTAAAAGCTGGCCTATAAAATGATTTCATAGANATTACATCCTTAGTCCTGCTGGCCACACTGTTCCTGATACAAGCCAAGATGCCATTGGCCTTCCGTGCCCCCTGGGCACACTGCTATCTTTCCCTCTGTCATCTCAGATACAACCTTTACCCTGCAAGCATGTCTGTGTGTGCTAAACTTCATACAACCTGGGTACTCCTGTTGAATTCAATGGATTTGTTCACAGACCATGATGTTAGCATGTATCAGTTGCAGGATTGAGAACCTTGCTAATATGAAACAACTTCATGATGGAACATTACTGGGTTCTCATACAAAGGATTAAGGGATGGCCAAACTGTTTAATTTTTCTATTGAGGGCATAAAAAAGATTGTTATGTGACAAACAGAGATTCCCTGCTCCTAAAGATGCTTGAACAACACAACACACAGAAAGCAAGTAAGATGGCTTGGAAAATCCTAAACCCAAGCATATAAACAATACAATTTTAGTAGTTTTAGATAGTAGTTAGAATTTATTTACCTATTTTTCTAGTTATGCTACATTAGTTTCTATACAGGATAAAATACAGAAACATAATTCACCTGTCTGAAAAATGGTGTGCATTTAAATAAAAAGTATTAAATATTTTCCAGCAGGTTGCCAAGAAATATATTGGCAGAGAGGGAAATGACATCACATTTTCTTTTCTGAATAAATAGGAAGAGACTAGCTGCTTACCAATCTTGACAGCCTTCACAATAGTTGTGAAGAATTAGATGCAAAAGTCTTAAATTTATTTTTTTTCTGTTCTTACAGCTATGGCAACTAGCGATCTACCCATTCTCTGGTGCTGTTGACCACAAGCAGCACCTGTAACTGAGATGTGCTCAATGAATTGTACTGCTAGAGCTGAGAGTATCTTGGACTCAAGCAGGTAGTTGTCACTCTAGTTCAGCATCCTGCATGGATTAATCACCTTATAAAACTCAGCAGAGCAGTTGCAGTAAGTCCTGCAGCAGGCATTTGTAGCATAACTAACCTTCCTGAGAACCTTCTCTTTCCTTTTCTGGATACAAAAGGGTTTCCTGAAGTCACCTAGATTGCGTACTGCCTCTTCCACAGCAGCCTGTGACCAGTCTCAGAATTACCCTGTCTGCCAGCAGCCACAGCGTAGGGAAATGCTCTGCCTCCACCTTGTTTACCACCTGACCCTGCAGCAACGGACAGCTCTCAACCCAGGACCTGTGTGTGTGCAGGACCTGCAAAATGGTGCATTTTATTAGTGTGAAGAGCTGAAAACAAATGTGTAACCACCTTGTTCAAGCATTACACAGTCACTGAATCCCTGAAGGGCTGAGGTTGGAAGGGACCATTGGAGATGGTGCAGTCCAACCTCTTACCCAGCTCCCAGCAGGGTCAGCCACAGCAGGTTGCACGGGGCCCTATGTCCAGTCAGAACTTGAATATCTCCAAGGATGGAGATGCTCCAACCTCCCTGGGCTAGCTGTGCGAGTGGTTTACCACCTTTGCAGCGAAGTATTTTTGCTTATGTTTAATTGGAATTTTGGACGCTGCAGTATAAAAAAGACATTGAGATGCTGGAGCGTGCTCAGAGAAGGGCAACAAAGCTGGTGAGGGGTCTGGAGAAAATGTTCTATAAGCAGCACCTGAGGGACCTGGGATTGTTTTGTCTGGAGAAGGGGAGGCTGAGGGGAGACCTTATTGCTCTCTAAAACTGCCTGAAAGGAGGTTATAGTGAGATGGGTGTTGGTCTCTTCTCCCAGGCAACTAGTAATACAATGAGAGATAATGGGCTTAAGTTGCACTAGGGGAGGTTTAGGTTGGATATTATGAAAAATTTATTCACTGAAAGAGTGGTGAAGCACTGGAACAGGCTGCACAGGGAGGTGGTGGAATCACCATCTCTGGAAGTGTTCAAAAAACGTGTAGATGTGGTGCTTCAAGATATGCTTTAATGGTTATAATAAAGTTTAGTAGATAGTTGTACTTGATGGTCTTGAGGGTCATTTCCAACCTTAGTAATTCTATGATTCTGTGAATTTCTTATATTTCGGTTTGTGCCCATTGCCTCTTGTGCTGTCACTGGGCACTGCTCTGAAGAGTTCAGATATGTCTCCATATGACTATATCTTTTCAATTCAGCTGTATTTAAAAAATAGGTAAATGTTTGTATTTTTTAAAATCAGTTGCTGGAAAGGTGTTGTAGTAGAAAGGATGTTTTGTTGAAGATGTTTACAATTGATGTGTATTGCTTCCATAAGCTAGTAGAGGCTAGCTATAACCCATCTAACCAAGATTTGGTGCTAAGTTAAAGTGAGAATGATGTATTGTAATATAGCTGCTGAATTTAGAGTCTCTTGTGAAACAGGCGTTATCTAGTAAATTACAAACTCCATGTATTGCATCTTCTTTCACTGGGACTTTTACTGTATGAACCCTGAATATATTAACCATGTATACAAGCCTCCAAGATATAGTCTTCTGCTCCGCCACTGAAAATATATTTTCAAAACGTAATAAAATATGGCTCAGTCTTTTTATGATAAGGCAGGCCTAGAAATCAGTGTTATTTTATAGATAGGTTATATCATTCCAATGGACAAAGTAGCTAATCTCTGAGGTGGGGGAGGGTGGGTTGTCTAGCAAATACATTAAAATATCTAAGGTTTGGAAGGAAAATATTTATCGTTATTAGCTGGTAAGTGTCCCTTTCTGCCAGCAGCTAAGATCTTGATTCTGTATCTTTTTGGTAACACAGTGCTCACAAAAAAATCAGTAGGAAATAGATGTGTGAGGCAGAGCAGGACTTACACAGCCCTACAGCAAACAAACTACAAACCTTGCTAACAGTGCATTGTTCTGACACTGGTACATTGTAGGTAGAGAAGGTGTTGCTGCAAATTCTAAAATGACAGTGTAAGAGACTTTACTTGGAGAAATAAGTTTATTAGCAAGGGAGTAAATAGCATATTGCGTTTGACACAGAAAGTAGAAGAGATGGTTTATTCACCAGCCCATTGTGCGGAGGTGAAATGCAAATCATCAAGAAAGGCATCAACCCTTATGAAAATGATTGTTTCAGACCTAAAGCTTCCTGTTTCATTTCAGATCTCCGTGCCTCTGCTCTGGGCTCACCCTCAGAAAGACACATACACTCTGTTGTGCAGCTGGAGGATCGCAACAGTGGTACTGTTGAGACTTTTCAGATCAAAAGATTGTTTTTATTTAACTAGATAGTTGTTGCCAATTACCTTATATTTATGTAAGGATCTGGAACAAAAAGTGCTACTCAACCTCCACATGTTATTAGCTAAATTATCAAGCCAAAGCTACAAAAACAGTTTACCACGAAGGCAAGACGTCATCAGATAGGTAACTGCTGTTTTACTGCTAAATTACAAAGTGAATTAATTAACCTATGTTATAGATCAGAAAGAGAATTAGTTACTTGGTTTTGTCTTGACTGTGCTGCTGGCATTAAGTGAATACTTCCAACAATACTCCTGTAAACACCAAAACCCAAACCAAACCAGCTGGTAAAATGTGGAGTTTGCCTTGCACTAGTGAGGACCCTAAGCATGTTGCCCTGAGACAAATTGAGTACACTACAGTCTTATGGAGATGAGCCCCCCAGCAAATGAGGTGAGACAACAGGGAAACACCGGTGAATTACTGCAAAGGCATTAAGGAGTATTCCTCTAAAAAGGTGACATGACCAACAGCCCAGGTGAAGTCCCTCTACACCAATGCATGCAACATGAAAAAACAGGAGGAGCTGGAAGCCACCATGCTGGTAGAAAGCTACAATCTGGTTGCTATTACTGGAACCTGGTGGGAAAAAATCCCATGACTGGAGTGCAGCT
>WEIS01074769.1:0-13171 GCA_013389965.1 Todus mexicanus | reverse complement strand
CTGCAGAACTGCAGTGGAATGAACGTGTTTGACTGGAATTGTGTCTTTCTGGTGAAATGGTGGCGTTAGTGAAACAGGTGCAGGCCAGTGGAAGATATGATGGGAGAAGGAGTGCTGACTGAATGGAGCCCAACCTCAGCCTGACCCGTGAGCTGGGTGGTCCAGTCAGGGCATCAGGAAGAGAGCCTGACCAGGCACGTGGAGCACACCTTGCCCATGGTATAGCTTAGTCCTCAAAGGAGGGAAGGAGCTGTGTGCCAAGAAAGAGAGTGGCTGACCTCGCAGGGGGCAGAGTACTTTAAGGGCCTCTTGTGAAGGGTCTTGGGACAGCTAGGGGCACCAAGGGAACTTCAGGGAATCTCTCTGCACGGACCATGGGAGAGTCCTGAGCCTGAGGACTAGCAGATTGGGATCACTGGGAATGAAGGAAATGTGGAGGGAGATGGTGGGATGAAGCAGAATTAGGGAGCTCTAGGACCTCCTCAGGGAAGGTCTCTCAGTCTTAAGAGTGTGAGGCGAAAGGAAAAGAAATAGGGAAGCTTCCCATGGAAAGTGTCACCCATGCTGTCATGGTCTTTAAGGCTGGGGCACTTAATGCAGATGGGAAAGGTGGAGAGGAGCCAAGTCTCAATGACATGCGAGTGCATCAGTGGCTCCATGATGGGAAAAGGCTGTGTGGGTTTGTGTGGTGTCCAGCAGCCTCAGGTACTTTGGTGGCCAGGGGAGTTTCTGTCCATAAAGTGGTAGCTGGCAAGTGCTGGGGCAGCGAGCAGCTGAGGTATTGCACCAGTGTTACAACCAGTACATAGGGAGTACAGACCTGTCTGAACCCCACAGCTCGTGAGCAAGGGCCTGGGCTTGTGGTGGTGATGTCCTCTCACTGATCTGGGGACAGGAAACATCGCCCACTTTGGGTGTGTTGTAGTGCCTTGGTGCTAGCCTGAGTCTGTAGGGAGGAAGCATGGGTGTGCATGTCTGTGTATGTGTCTGTGCGTGTGTCTTTTCAGCATCCTTCTGACAAGGCTGGATGCAGGTGGTGTCTCTAGTGCTAGAGGTTGAGAGAGCAAGAAGAAATGTGGAGCTGAGATGGTAGAGGGTTGATCTCAGTGCAGTGGGCAAGGAACGAGGTGTCCCTGGGGCAGCGCTTGGCCCAGGACTCATGGTGGCAGATGAGCTCAGCATCTCTGTGCCACAGGTCTCCCTTTGAGGATGGCAGAGAGGTGCCCAGAGGTCCCTGGGGAGTGTGCGGGGCACTGAGGAGCAGGATGGTGCTGGTGTGGCTGGGCTCGGACTCTCGCCCTGTGAGCAACACAGGTCACCCATGAGCACTGAGACAGGCCAGGTGAGGACACAGGGCAGCAGGGCTGGCACTGTGGATGCAGGAGTCCCAGATGAGATGAGATGAGATGAGGATGATGAGACGAGACGAGCCCCCACCCGCGGTGGTCCTGTCCTCGCACGAGCGTGGTCTGAGGCCGCGGGACCCCTCACGCTTGAGGGGCCGGGCCTTGGGCAGGGGCCGGGCCGTGGGCAGGGGCCGGTCTGGCTGCGGGGCAGCCCCGAGGGGCTCCGGAGGCCGCGGGCGGGCGGGGCGGTGTCGGAGGAGGGGTCGTGCCGGGCCCTCACGCCGCTGCCCCGCTCTCCTTGCAGGCAAGCGCACGAAGAAGGGCATGGCCACGGCCAAGCAGCGGCTCGGCAAGATCCTGANCCCCCCGTGTAGCTGCGTTTCCCCAGCCCCCCTTTTCCTAGAATGTAGCTTGTACATAGCTTTTGGAATAACCACCACCGGTTTTTTTATAAGGGGGAAAGTCTCTCCGGGGCGCCGCCCGCCGGTACCAGCTCTTTGCGTAACTTCTTGTACGAGGGAAGGGAGACAAGTTATTTTACTAGCACCTTGTGGAGTGTTTCCGTGTTTTGTGATGATGTAATTTATTAATGTTTGTAGCTTTTTATATTTGTACATTTCTTATGGGCTTTGTTTATATACACACATTTACCGGGGCACGGCGCCCGCGGGGAACCAGAGCCACCCGCGGCCGTGGGCAAGGGGCTGCCAAGGGGCCCCACCGGCCTGGGCGTCGCGCCGGCTTTTTTTATTATGATTATTATTATTAGTAGTATTATTCTTATTTTTTTTCCGCGACATGTACATTTCTAACAAAGTTTATCGTGGCTATCTATCTATGACGGTGTTTTATTTACCGATTCATATCAAATGCTCTTGTATCGACTTCACGAAATCTCAAGTAAACCTAGAGCGAAGTTTAAAAGAAGAAAGAAAAAAGGGGAAAAAAAAAAAAAAACAACCCGCAAAGTAAACTATTTCAGGTTTTGTACACAACTGCCTGGGCCTGGCCTTTTTGTGGGGTTGGGCGAGGGGCGATGTGTGGGCTCGTTGGGCTGGCAGAGGTGGCCATGGGATCCCTGTGGGTGGGTGGGAGGAGCAGGCAGGGACTGGCAGCAGGTGAAGGAGGGCAGAGAGCTCAGCATGGCCNGGCCTGCAGCAAGCTCCGGGCCACGCGGCGAGAGAATCCCTTTGAACTTTTCAGCGGTCCGAGTGTACAGAATCTTGCTATAAATATTTTTTATTAATAGATGTCCTTTCTCAGAGTGCTGAGAATGACTAGCCGCAAAAAAAGTTAATACTAACCCCGGACGCGGAGGAGCGTGACGGTGCCACCGGCCCGGCCCGGCCCGGCCCCAGGCCCGGCTCCAGCTCCANATACACACATTTACCGGGGCACGGCGCCCGCGGGGAACCAGAGCCACCCGCGGCCGTGGCAAGGGGCTGCCAAGGGGCCCCCACCGGCCTGGGCGTCGCGCCGGCTTTTTTATTATGATTATTATTATTAGTAGTATTATTCTTATTTTTTTTCCGCGACATGTACATTTCTAACAAAGTTTATCGTGGCTATCTATCTATGACGGTGTTTTATTTACCGATTCATATCAAATGCTCTTGTATCGAGTTCACGAAATCTCAAGTAAACCTAGAGCGAAGTTTAAAAGAAGAAAGAAAAAAGGGGGAAAAAAAAAAAACAACCCGCAAAGTAAACTATTTCAGGTTTTGTACACAACTGCCTGGGCCTGGCCTTTTTGTGGGGTTGGGCGAGGGGCGATGTGTGGGCTCGTTGGGCTGGCAGAGGTGGCCATGGGATCCCTGTGGGTGGGTGGGAGGAGCAGGCAGGGACTGGCAGCAGGTGAAGGAGGGCAGAGAGCTCAGCATGGCCCTCAACCCGCTTCCTCAGCAAGAGCAGGCAGGTGAGGAGCTCCACTGCCCCTTTGCAAGCGGAGTGCTTGCCAGTGCCCCATCTGCCACCGAAAACCCTTTCCAAGACCTCTTCATGCTGTAGCACTGCAGGAAGCCCTGGCTAATGTGGCATTTGCCTTGCATGTCCTGGTAGGATACCCCATGGTCTACCCAGACATGTCTGCCCACTGCCCAGCACTGCTTTCATCACCACACCTCCCTGTACAAGCATACACACACTTCCCTCTGCTTTCTCCCACTGTCTCGGAGGTCACCAGGTGCTACAGGCTTTCCCCTTCATGTCACCTGCTGAAACATCAAGTATATCACCATTAATTTGAGTCTGGGGCCATTTTCCAAATACTCCTTGGTTATGATAAGAAAGGCTGAACATGATAACCTGTAGGCATGTGCAGCTGCTGCTCCTGCAGCTCGCTCTCCTAACACAAGGTCATTTACATCTCCCACACCAAGGGAGACATTTGGCCACATTTTATTGGCAGTGACACCTGCACAGTTACCTGTTACCCCTTGTGATGACCCTGGAAGGCTCAAAGTTAGTGTTATCTACCGAGAGGTAAGAATGATGTGGCCTCAAACCCCAGTCATGTTGTATTTGCTTACTAGGTGACAGTGACGCGGGACAATGGATCTTTTCACTGGCCACATTTCTTCAACCAGGTTGCAGGTGCCTGATGCTGCGTGCAGTACGTGGCGTTGCAAAACTCATCCCGGTTAGATGCCGGCTTTCAAAGCAGGCATACAGTGGTGACACGTGGTCGGGGGATGAAGTCCACGTTCCCCAGGGGAAGGCTCTGACAACCCATTTTGGTTGAGAATCTGAAGGAAGGCTGAGAAGTCACTTTCAGCCAAGGGTAGGTTTTTGACCAAAGACAGCATGACAGGTCTATGCAGGGGCCCAGAGAATGTTCCTGTGGGGAGTGGGGTGCCAGGCCCTGGGTGGACATACCAATAGAGGCAGCATTTAGGTCCTCTCTCATTGCCAGGTGTTGGCTGTTAGCTCCTCACAAAGTCACAGGCCAAAACGTTAGTGCTTGGATGGACAGAGCTTCACACCGAGTCAGCTCCTTATCACATCCAGCTCCCACCCTTACTTAGGAGTTGCCTGCAAGAGTGGGGACACCACTGCCAGTAGGGATGTGTTCTGCCTGCACCTCCACCCCCACCCATTCCTGATCCTACCTGCATCCTTCATTGGCTTGCTGACCTCATGAGAAATTCCACCAGAGCCAAAAAAAAGATGTTTAGTTTTCGTATTGGAAGAGTGTTTCCACTCCTTGCAACCTCCACCTCCAGCAGTGCTAGAGCGGGTGGGTGCCTGCGTGAATGTGGAGTGGATCAGAGTACAACTGGCTGCAAAATTCTACCTCGGGTTGGATGCTGGCAGAACTGCAGCAGCATGACCAGCTTCCTTAGGACCATGCGGGTGTGTGTTGCCAAGCCCGCATACAGCTGGTTCTCTGCTAGATGCTGCCTTCCCATTTATGCCATGCAGGAGTGGTCCTGATGCTTGTGTGTGTTAGGGCTAAGGCTTTAAGCTCCATCAGGGATGGTCAGTGATCTGAGGTACAAAGCCCAAAAGAATGTGCAGATGACTTGAAACATGTGGCACAAGCCAGGTTTTGTGGCCAAAAGTCCCTGAAGTCCCTCTTCGGAGTGGTTTGAGTGTGATGTTTCCTTATGGATATTGATTGGGCATCAATAGAGAAACTGCTGTGCCCACAGCTGCCACGGGTTTGGCTCTCCCCACGTTTGCGTCTGGCATCCCACAGCGCTCAGGCTTTGTGAGACTGACTCAGGCTTTGTGAGACACACAAGCCCCACCAAGCCTGTGGCGTCTGTAAACACTTGGTGACCTTGTTGCCTTTCACAAAGGCATCGCTCGGCGTTCCTTTCCTGCCCGCCCCTGCCCGGGTGCTGGTGAGGTTTTGGGGTTGGCCTTGCCTTCTCTGGGACGCGTTGGGCTGGAGGTGAGGCCGCTGGTGGCAATAGCGAACATGCACCAGCTGGGGGAGTCCACAGTTCAGAAACAGCCACAGCCCATAAACCAGGACCTGTCGGAACACGGTGCCTGGCACCTCCTGAGGCTTGGTGACACCACAGCCTTTGTGCACCAGGTCCGCTGCAGTGCGATGGAGGATGCCCTCTGACGCAGTCCAGGGTAACCTGCAGCCCCAGGAGGCCACTGCAAGGCTCTGGTTCATAAAACACCCTCAGAAATAACGACAGTGAAGATGCTGCAGCCCGAAGGAGACTGGCAAACTGAGGCAGAGCTGCAGCTCCCATCCAGTGACAAGAAGTACCAACTGTTGCTCCAGCTCCCTTTGCAGTAGCCCAGGGCTGGCAGTGAGGTGCCTGACTGCCCACACCCCTGGATTCAGTCAGCAGGATCCCAACTCTCCCCACATCCCCTTTGGACACCTCTGTCAAGCACAAGCAGGAGAGCTCAAATACTTCATCTTAACCAACAGCTCAAGCTGGCCTCATTTACACGCACAGAGGTTTTTTCAGGCTGCACATGCCCAGGGCTGTTCACAGGCACCACAGCCACTGTGTGTTCCTGCTGCGGGACACTGCTCAGCCTGTCCTGCCTCCTGGCCTGGGGTGCCAGGCACACCACCAAACTGCAGCAGGGTGGGTAGCTTTAATTGGTTAACAATGTGGTTTCTGATACATGCAGCGTGGTCATCAGATGTTTAAACTGTCATTAACACTTCCCAAAGCATTTTTTTACCCTTTCTTGTCCATAGGAGGAAAGGGCTGAAACATCCTTCACACACTGCTTCCCACATATTTCCACGATGACCTTTCAGCCAGAACTGCCTTGGGATTGCTGAGAGCTTCTTGCCATTTTAATTCTGGTTTATCTTGGCTTTTTCAGCCTTCTCCCAGGGAAGAACATGAAAGGGCTTGTTGCAAGTCATTCCTTAGTCTCTGATTCTGTCCAGTCATTTCAGACTTTGTGCCTATTTCCTAAGTTGTTATTGCTTCCTTTGCCTGCACATTCTTTTCCCCTTTCTCCATGCCCCAAACAGTCTGTGTCTTTCAGTCATACGCTTACACACCAGCCGATGGGGTATGTAGCTCAATCCTGACATAAGTTGTTGGTTGGTAGATGTGTCTTTGTCTCTACAGATGGGCTGCTGACCCTGTGCAGTTAACACCATTTCCAGGCAACTCCTCCACTCCGTCTTGGACAAACTCCAGAGGGCTCTGCAGTTGGCAAGTTCTTATCCTACACAAATGTAATGTAAAAACTAGAGCATAGACGGGAAAATGGCATGGAGAGGGAGGACGGCAGCCCAACTTACCCTCTGACTGACTTGGTGTGTCCCACGCACAGCAGCCTCATCCTAACAACAGAGCCAGTGGAGGCCTCGCACAGGTCTGATCTGTCTCCAGCAGCTCCGTAGGGCTCTCCAGCCAGCCTATGAGCAAGCGTGAGTGAAAGCTGTTTGGGTGCCAGTGAGACAGAAAAGTCAGCTTATCTTTTCATTACAGTATCTCATGCTGAAAATACAGCCTGTACAATTGCAGCCAGCAGGCAATATCTCTGGGAGCCCCTGGACTGTCCTAGCCCCGCTCTGCCGTGCTGCTGTGCTTGGCGAATGCTGCCCCAAACCTCAGGTCCAAGATGAACCATGTGGAGATCCTGTTGCCGGCCACCTGCCCAGTTCCTCATGCAGCCAAGGCACACTTTATGTTCCTCACAGGTGCTTGATGAGGCCACAGAGTGTTTCACATTTACTCCTGCTCAGCTGGCTGAGAACATCTAACACCTTCGGGTAGTCTCACAATGTTGAATGGGTGCTGTATTGGGCAAGACTCAGGTGAAATCCTTCTTAATTCTTTGGTTTTTTTGCCAGTGTGGACCTACCTGCAGGAGAGACAGGAAGTACACCTTACATTTTACTTCTACAGAGCCTGGCCACTGGAAATTCATAAATCTACTGTTCAATATCCAAAGGATGTCATCGTCAGGGAGCTATTTTTTGTAAACGTGTATGCAGAGGCTGTTGACTCCTCCTGGTCAATGATTACTAACAACATTTGGGTTTCTTACCGCTTCTGTCTTTAAACTGACAAGAATCATTAGAAAATGGCCATTTGGCGCAGCCCCATATTAAATGTCACAGACCCTGAGTTCATCTTTCTTCCCCGATCGGGGCGGGCTCTGGCTGCACTGCAGAGAACACGTTTGTTACTTAAAGCGGTGGCTCGGTGCCATCTTGCACTACAAACACCATTCTTTCCATTAACATCTGACATGGATTTGTGGTACCCACCCCACAGAACTTGCAGCATTTGTGTAAACAGTTTTGAAGTTGTTCTTTGTATATCGTGAGGGAAAGTCTGCTTCTCTTCTTCTCTTAAAAGTGTAATAATTATAATTAATTAGATTTCCTTCTGTTTCCAGTCTGCTGGGAAGACGTACTCTGAGGCCCATTTTGAGGTCACTCTTCTGTCAAACTTTGCATACTTCTCTCCCCCAGCTAACTGTATTTACTAAACATTTAGCTCCATGGCAAGCTTCTCAGAGAGAGGCACATAACAGCTGAGAGCTGCCAGGCAGGGCTCGGCTCTCTCCTCGCCCCGTCGCACTCTGGTAGGCGCTTGCAGGTTGTATGCAGACCGTGAGCCTTCCTCTCACCTTCAACTCCCTCAAATCAATAATTAGCAGTCACTTAAGGAGACACATCTTAAAAGGCTTCGTGTTTACACTATTCCTTTGTTTACTGTTTCAAAAGCTTTCTTTGGCAGCCCAAGGAAAACACGATGCCCCCTTTCTTCCTGAGGTCAGGAGGGCATCTTTGGTTCAGCACCACATGCCCGTCAGCACATAAGCCTCGTGCCCGTCCTTTAATGGTGTTCATCGCTCATTGCTCGTTAGCTGGGAGAGGGCAGTGGGCACCACGGGCCAGTCCCCTGCTGTGGCCACAGCTCTTTTGCGGGTGATGCTTCATCACAAAACCTGCCATCATTTCATGGAGACCCTGTGCTTGTGCTGCAGAGGTCTGTGAGGAGCATGCAGGTGGGCAGGGCCTGTTAATGGTGATGGTTCAGTCAGGAAGGTAGCACAAAGTCTCTGTGGTTTTTTCCTCCACACACCTGGAGGACTTTTAGCACAAGCTCCCTCCCACACATTTTCATTCTTGGTCTGCTTTGCACTACAGGCACCACCTATCTCAGTGAGGATTTAATTTGCCTTACATTTGTGGTATGAAACAAATGGCCCTTTCCCAGAGCTGGGTCCCTCTTTAATGTGGTGCTACTCAGAGATCTACTGCAATATCCTAGACCCCAAACATTCCTTCCTTTCCCTTCTGCCCTTTCTCTTCCTTTGGTAGCATCATGATGTGCCGCCACCCTTGGGCAAACCAACACCTCCATCATTTGCTGACAGGCTGAAAAAAGAACAACAACTTGCAGATGTTCCTACACAGAAGGTCTCAAAGCAGAAGGTGCAGTGCTACACAGCGTGTGAGTGTGAGACACTTCATGCAAGCAAGGTGCACCACTGCAGTAGGCTGGGCAAATAACATGAGCACAGCTCCTCACACAAGGGGGTGGCTACAGGGTTTGTGCTTTGCCTTGGTGAACAGACAATAATAATTTAACTAGCTTCCCCTGGGATATCACAGCGTTCTTTTTAATGTGGGTGTGCCGGTGGCCATAACACGCTGGGACCATGTCATCCAGTGATGCATGAGCAGAATGCTTGAGAGGTCCTTAACAGAACGATGAAAGAGCTGGTATATCAATGTCATGGGAGCCATTAGGTGGATTAAGTGCCTCTCTTTCTTTCTGTGCACAGCCAGGGAGGGCTTTCTGCAAATGCACCTGATAAGCTTGTAGGTGAACCACTCAACACATAGTGGCATCATTATTCTTACTGTACCTCCAGTTTACAAGTCTGAGATCTGTAATTGCTTTGCTCTCTTGGGCAAGCTGTATCCTGAGGAATTACAGCTGGATTAAGAGACTGCTGCCTGACAATAACATGCAGTGCAGAGAATGAGAAAACGCTGGATGAAGCCACTCATCTTGGTGCAGTGCTGCAGCCATCTGATGGCTCCAACCAGCCTGGGCTTGCAGGGCCTCCCTCCGTAACGCAGCAACTTTCCTCTGCAGACAGTGCAGGTGCCCTTGGTGGGCTCTGGTGATGGGAGTGTGCTTCTGGGCTGCCCGCCTTGGGCAGCACGGGCTCGTCCCACGCTGGCAGGCTGAAAGCTGCGTGATATTTCCAGGGTAGCCAGTGACTTGCTGTGGAAGTTCAGAGAAATCTCTTCTGCCTGTTTTGCCATTAGGTAGCCTTTATTTTTTCCATTAGAGATATAGAGAACCCTAAAGATGAGGCCCATGATGAGTGGCACAGTTTCATCCTTTGGCTGCTTAGATAGTTGTGATCGTTCTGGTACTGACTGACACGATTGTGTACATCTGCACAGCTCTACACCCAGTGTCACGCAGCTCTTCGCTGTGAAGGCTGGATGACCCACCACGCCTGCTCTATCTACACTCCTCGTGCTTGCTGGCAGCAGAATCTCTTCTCCACTGGTCTTTTTTTTCCCACTTTCTGTGCTGAACTCAGCAGTTCCAGCCACATAGCCACTTTATTTTATTGCTGTCATAAAACATATTTGGTGTGTTGGTTTGGAAAACAAGCACCTCTGCAGAATATGGAATATCAGATGCCCCAGTCCAGAGGAGGTAGAAAGGGAAGAAGAGGTGAATGTTTCCTGGCAGCATTTATGTATGAATTTATTGGAGCAGACCATAAAATAGGGCACAGAACAAGTTACACAATAAAAAAGCGCACTAATACCGTATGGTTTACATGTCCCTTGCCCAAGGTTAAAGACTGTAACAGCTCCTTTCAACATACTTTCTTAATTCAAGCTCACCAGCCTCGTTACTTTGCCTCAAAATTGTGCAAACCTTTAACTTCTCTCAAGGGAGAACTTGAAACTAACTCTGAGAATGAAATATTAATTAGAGTAAAGAATCTCGCCATACGCCCGCCCCGTCACTGTGTGGCCTCGAGGAAGCCAGAGGAAGCCAGACACACTCCAGACTTAAAGTGCTCCCTTTGTGTGGGGCTTTTGTTCGCCACATTCCACCCGTTCTGCCCTGTCACAGCTGATAACAGCTCCCCAGCCCACTGAAAGAGACCCGTCATAGTTAAGTGTACCTTGGCTGCTTATGCAGAATGTAGGCTATTAACGAGCTTGTTATCTCAAGCAGGTTTTACACAAATCGTTCCCTGTCCGTCCGGCGTTTGGCATAAGCGGTGATGACAACTTCTCAACAGATGCTAGTGAGAAGAGAATAAAGATGCTGTGGCTTCAGACCATCTGCAGGGATTAGACCTTCATCACATCAGGTGACTTTTCTGCTCTTGAGACAATGGGAACTTCTTTTTCTCTAGGTACACACCTCGTTTTCTCCAAGACGTCGTTTCACTGCCGAGCACTTTCACCATAGCTTGTCTGTCACAGAAAACCAGTGTACATTGACTTCCTACCCCTCTCACACCCAGGCAGATTTAATCTGTGATGTTCACTAATGCTTTTCTAAATCTCCAGCTACGATCTTCTGCCTGATCCAGGGCTGTTTCAGGAAGGTTTTGGTTGCTGCTTGGGTCACCAGCTTCCAGCACTAGTGAAAGCCCACACGAGCCACAAATGTCGAAAGAGAAAGTAGCTCAGCTTTGTAGCCTGTAACCTAAAGAATCAAAGCTTTTCAGAAGGGTCTGAACTGTGTGCAGTGGAGTAAACAACCTGTAAATCACCAAGAATCTTGTAATTCTCTGTTTTCCGCATAATGTCACAAATGTGGTTTGGGGAACAGAAAAGAGCATTTGCTATAACAAAAAAGGGAAAATGTTACGGCTAGAGTTTGTCCAATGCTTAAAATTGAACAGGAAATGAAATACATCTAGGCAAAGCAATTCACTACAATTAAGAAACTCTGCGATTTGTTTTTAGTATGTTTTATCTGGGAACAATAGCATATGAAGAGGAAAAAACATCAGATGGGGCCTGTTTATGTGGTGGTTTATCTCATGAAAGTGACTCAGTCCTCGTGCAACGCTTCTCCATATGCTGGGGAGAACTTCCCCCGCTGAAGCGGTATTTCCACTGAGCTCCTGGTTATTGCTTTACCCTTTTATTCCTTCCAGAGCCCTGGTGGGTATTTTTCAGGTAGGACTAACAATGTGGTTAGCTGGATTCCTGCAGACCTCAACTGTTTGGACAGCACAGATCTGCAGGCAGTAGGATCCTGCATTGCACGTGTTGTTACAGGCTGGAGCAGATGTCCTGATTGCGCCGCATGGGATGAACCCTCACCCTTCACACTAGTAACAGCACACACAGCGTGATGAGTTCTCCTTCTGACTGTGTATACTTCCAGTGAGAAAAAGCCTCTTGGTGTGGCCCAAGCACCCTTCACGTTCTGGAGCTGTCCTGGCTCTACATTTAGTGCTCTCCTCTTGATAAAAGTGAGATGAGAAGGAGAGGAAGTAGCTGCTGTACCTGCAGATTGCCAGAGCCCCAAACTTTTCACAAGACATGATGTGATGATACATGTCTCCTGGAGATGCTGCTGTGGTGAACATTTCTGATGACTGCTCATGTGTCCGAGGTGGTGTGGGCTGTCTTCTCACCAGCTGTCTAAATACAAGTGGCAGGAGAAGCTCCTCAGTCAGAGCCACCCTTCACAGTCAAGCCAAGCAGGTGCTCCCCAAAGTACCGACCAAGCTCTCAGTGTTGTGAACTGTTGGCACCACTTTGTCAAACTCACAGCGCTGAGGATTTCCATCAACCTCAGTGGGCTTTGAATCAAGGAAGCTGCTGGCCATCGGCAGGAGCTACCCAGCTGGTACCACAGTGCTCATGCCATCTTTAGCAACTCACACTGACCTAATTCACCCTTGCGACAGAAAGGTTCTTCTTATTAGTTACGGGCCTTCCTTTAATACCCAGGTCTCTCTTCATAATATGTTGTCCTACATAACCCAATCTCCTTTTAAAACAGAATATCTGAGTTTGAAAGAAAACATAATTCGAAGATTAAGAGGTGGGATCAGAAGTAAGCCACCTGTCAGACAGGATAAGAAACCAGGGTTTTTTTCTTTGGATTTAACCAGCCATTTAAAATGTGATAGTCATAGGGTTTAGTGTTCTCTATATGGTCTAATTTTAGAATATTTGTATTGTTTAAAGCTGTATTTTCAACTATCGCCTCCTTCCTTATGTGGTCAACAATGACAAGGAACCAGACTTCATGGATCTGGTGCCTAAGCCAGGATCTGTCCTGAGAAAGGGACCTGGGCCAAGGTTTATCTCATCCAGCACTGTGTGAATGGAGAAAATCACATGTGTTTGAGGACCGGATCCAATCAAAAAGAGCAGAAGCCCCAGCAGCATCTCCTGCAGGCTATGAAGCACGTCTGCCTGGGAGCATCCCAAAGAGATGATCAGAGACAGGAATAATTCATTGTCTATGCAGCGATTCCAGTGGAGAGAAGTGTCGCTGGTGCTGCGAGTTGAAGGTTTGCTGTTTCTTAGAGCGCTGTGATTGCCAGCATCCCGTGAACAAGCAGCTGATTCTGCGTACCAAAGGCAGACTGGTGGGACACAGTATTTCAGAGGCATTCCTCTTGGAAAAGTGGTCTGAGTTTTGCTGTGAGCCAATGTTGACCCATGCGTGATTTGGCTGCTGTCCTTCTGCACAGCTCCAAGGTGGGAGTCCCAAGCTCAGATCCGCCTACGGATTCACGACACATTATGCTGCTGCTTAAACATTAGCTTCCATTATGAGTGACTAGGATGAGGAATCTAGAACAGCTGAGGGGCTTTATCCGGAATACAATTGTAGAATCATAGAATTGCTTTG
>WEIS01074766.1:1550-16180 GCA_013389965.1 Todus mexicanus | reverse complement strand
TAGGTATTTAAATATTTTGCATATTTTTAAACTTTAACCAAAATGTAAAGCCATAAATGCATGTTGTTTCAGTGCTGCTCATTACAGTGCCTTTAAAATGGTGTAATATTTAATTCAATGTTTTGCTTATTTTGGACAATTTCAAAAATAATCTTCTTTCATAGGTCATGTGCTATAGTTTCTTACTATCTAATTGTGAATCTCAAAGCACCCAGAATGGGTCTCTTATATAAGTGTTTTGGCTTTTGTTTCATTTGGCAAAAAAAAAAGTAATTAAAAAAATCACAGATGCACAGAGAAGATTGAAATTAGGAATTCTAACAGTTTGAAAAGTCAGAGTAACTAGAAAGTTGAGGTGCATTATCTATTTTTGATACTATTGCTTTTGAAAGCTACTTTTTTCCCCCTAGTTCTTAAACTGTAAATATTAACTCATTGTATGAGATGCTTCTGCAATATTGCTGACTTAGAATGGTTTCCAAAAGGTTGCTTGCCTCGAGTGATCACAAATGTTTCCATCATAACAATCTTAGCAGACTGTTTGCCACTCATGTAGGTTGATTCAGCTAGTGCAGATCGCAGACGGGATAAGAGTGGTAGGTTCAAGTTTCTCCTCTGCTCTAGAGTTAATTTGCAAAATCAGAGGTGTTCAACGGCGTAACTCTGAAGACTGGTCAGAGGTGCAAGTGTCTGATTTAGACGTCAAGCTTTTGACGTTCCCGCTTGTTAAAGGTGTATGTAAATACCTATTTCTAGTGTTTGGAGGATAGCAACTTTAAAGGCTCTTTAGTAATAAATAGCTGGCACAAAACTAGTCTACAGAAGTAAACTTGGAGAAGGTACAGGGTATCAACTAATGGAATAAATTACCCTCCTAAACACACAAATGCCCTCATTCAGAAAGAAAGTGGCCTTACATTAGAGAAATAAGTGCAGGGCTTGAAAAACTTCAAGAATAATTATATCCATTTGGGAGTTTAAAGAACCTTCATTTAAGTGTGCTGCCTCCATGCTGCTTGCTGATTCACCTAATCTTTTCTGAGCATTCCCATGATGAAATGGGCCACAGTTAAGTCTCGTACCCAACTATCTGAATATAATCCTAGGGCTGAGATTTCCATTGTAAATACTGATGACAATAAATTCAAAACCTGTTCTCCACAACTGTAACTGTTGTCAATATTCCTGCCTGAAGTCTCATTCCCTCCAGCTGTGCTATTCAACCATCTGTGCCAAGTTAAGAGTTCTTTGTATCTCACCATGTCCATATGTCTCTTCCATGCTAACATATTTTTAACCTCATGCCCTGTCTCACAGAGACATCTCAGCGGTGCTGCATACCTAGGCTGAGAGCTACAGCACAAAGCCTGTGCTTTGGCCTGTTTCCACAGAAAAATTAACAGTGAATTGGTCTTCATATCGCCTTTTGTATACCTGGTATTTTTTAACCTAGCCATGAAAATAAAAGCCGCTCTCACAACACACTCAAACAAACCAAGGTCAGCATTCAGCTCTGAAGGAAATAATTTATAGTATTAACAGAGAATTATCAGGGAAGCCTGTATCATCCCATGAAGTATAAACCCTCCTTGTGTATACAACAAGATAACCAGCTGTCCAGTGATCTTTAACCTCTGAAGTTGACAGCATGAGGATGAAACTCCTGTTAGAGCAGAGGGACCAGAGGAGGCCTGTGTAATTACTAGCCATTAAATAAACTATGTATAATTAGCTGATAAACTGCAAATGAATAATTAGCCAGCAGCAAAAGCCAGGGGAGTGAAGGGATGCTGTACACCTTCTGTTTCTTCTTGCAGGGAAGAGTGCTATGTAAATTGCTTGTTTTAGTGAAAAGTTGGTTATTTGCTATTAGAAGGTATAATACCTATTTGAACTTGGAGACAGCAACTCACAGCTGGTTCCAGGATTTGCTGTTTTGTAAAACTCTAGTGAGATTTATGTAGCTTGCAGATGGATGGTGATTGCAACTTCAATTATTCCATGTGAGCTAAGTTTGCACACAAAGAGCCTGAGGGATCTGAATCAGAAGCTGCTGCTGAGCTACCTGGCAGTTGCTCTGCCCAGGGAGGTGAGCAGCTCCGACTTGTTTGCAGGCCTGAAGATCAGGTCCAGATCTGCAGGATGGAGATTGGATTTTCGGCAGCCTTGTGCTGGCAACGTGAGAATTGCTCCAACTTGATGATTTATACGACCTGTGCTGTGGCTGTGAGGTACAGAACCTCACTCGGGTTACTGTGCTGAGTTACTGTACATCAGCTGAGCTGCAGTAACTGACCCTGACTGCTGGGTCAAAAGAAAAATAACACCATTCATTTTTATCTCCGTTCCTTGCAATCTAAACTGTGCTAGGTAATTTCACACTTTCTGTCATGTGTTTCCATGGATGTTTATAGTACCTCAGATATGTTATCAATTAGATGCCTGTATGAGCTTCTCCTATTGTTCTAATCACCGAATCTCTAAAAATAATTTCAGTCTGTATCAATTTCCTAGATTTGGCAAAAATGGGAATGAAGCAAATAGACATGGGGAACTGACATCAGATTTTCTTCCAACTAACTCCCTAGTTAAAGAATTCTCAAATCAAAGAATATAGATAGAAATATATTGATTATCCTGAGTGCTTCCAAACCTCAACAGGCTTAGTAATGAAACTGTGCCTAATAACCTGAAACATACTTACTGCCTTGTGTTTAAGGAGCTGGCTGTTGGATGGAATTGCACGTTGGCTTGCAGTGTGTTACTCAGCCTTTAGATGTCTTCTACTGCTGAAAACAGTTTGGAAAGGGCACTCTGTGGTTAGTAAGAAAGAGCATAAATTTTGCCCAGACCTCTTTCTGTTACCTGTAATAGGTGGATTTAAATGTCGGGGTTTTGGTTTGTGTTTTTTTGTGGGTTTTTTTTGTTTGTTTGGTTGGTTTTTTTTAGAAAAATCTCTAATTCCATATATCATGGCAGCTAACAAGGGTAGGTAGTGATGCTTATACTTTCCAAATCAGTTCACTCATTTCTTCCTAAAGCAGCTTTTTGGAATTTTGAAGCTTATAATTAATTCTAAATATAACACTTCCAGTAAAGTATATATGTATTTCTAAAGTTTGAACACATAGAAAGTGATTCATGAATAGCAAAGACATTTTTTAACATTAGATAAATATATGCTCTAGAAGAAATAGCATTGACATGCTGGAAATGACTTTTAGAATTTACCTCTTTAATAAGTATGTACATAATGATTTCATATGCATAAGCCTCTTCTCTCAAATAATCCCACAGCATTTTGCAGATAAATGTACTAACTAGAGCCAGTAAAAAGTCAAACATTAAAATGCAACCTAAGAAGTGCTAAATTTCTGGAAAAAAATTCAGATTTTGGAAAACTGAAGGATTGCTCCAGCAATTGTTTTAAACCAAAGTGGTTTGATTGTGGTTTTGGTGTTGTTTGGTTTATTTTCCTGTCTCTCTGGTTTCCATAAAAATATTCCCACAAAAAATACTTTTTTACCAAAAAATTTTGAGAATCTGTTGTATTTAATTCTTTTTCCCCTTGGAAATACAGCCAACATGAGCTAATGGAAATCTGATAGTATTGAGTATGGCAGCAGCTGAGCAGTGCTTGGCTCCATCACACAAATTTAACTCTGGAAGTCAAGGCTATGAAACAAGTCAAAATTGGAGGAAACTTAGAAGATCTGTGATTCAGAGGCTTAAAATCTGTTTGGGAGAGGAAGACTTATGCCCTGCTTCTTTCAGTCAGTGCAGGATTGATACAGGATTAATGATCTTGACTTTTAGCTCTCAATCAAAGGCCAATTCATTTCTCCTACTGAATAGTTGGTTTAGAAGCCATTAAATTACCTTCAGAATCTCCAGTGTTGCTAGAAGCAGCTATGATTGAAGCTGGTAGATAGCTTCTGGTTGGAGTTGATTAAGTAGTTTCTTTATTCCGCTACATTTAAAGAAAATTTAAAAGCTTTCTGCTTTAAGGACTTCCCGAATGTATCAGTGAAGAATGATCACTGTAACCTTGTGGAAGGAGGTGTGGATAATGGGCAGGCAAGAAACTTTTCCTCTGCACAACATTGCAGAGCATGTGACCAGAGCCTGTGAGGCTTTAGGTCAAAGGCTTCAGCTGCCACAAGGATCTCGGTTTCAGTATGCCCAGTATATGATATGCTTCTGAGGACATAGTTTCCACGTCTCTGCTTCTCAGATTCTTTTTTGTATGAAGAATTAGGCAAAACCTATGATGATTCCTCAGGTCGGTAGTTGAAGTATTTACCTGCAACAAATATGACAAAGGTCTAGGTCTGAAACTGATGCAGAAGAGACCTTAGCACAGATTTCCCACGTGTTCTTCCACTGGTAGGTTATGAGGTGTGTTGGGTTGCATGCACATCTGTGTCTAGATACTGATCAGAAGTCCCAGAATCTCAGCCTTATCAAGACAAGTTTCTTCAGAAAAGAAGAAAAGTTAGAATTGACAATTCCTTGTGAAATGCAGGTTTTGACTAAAAATTTCCTACCCCACTTTAAAACGTTTTAACCCGGCTTAGCATGTGAGATTCAGTTCAATCAAAGTATGTACCGACATGGCTGTAAGCACAATATAATCTGTGGCAAACCTTAAAGTGCACAAAAGAAAGGGAAATGAAATTCATTTTCGTCTCAGTAGGCTTCCTGGAACACTTTAGTATGTAAAGCACAACATTGTTCACAGTCATTTCTTATCCTCAGGGTGCCAGCTCCTAAATTCCTGAGTCCTTCAGAGACACCTCACAGCAGTGTTTGATAAGAGACACTTCCTTAAAATTTTAACCTGGGCTCCTCCTACTTCTCATTTCCATTCTCAAGTAAAATAAAAGAGCGGGGGAGGGGGGGGAAATACAAGCACTGAATTCACTGGGACCAGAGAAGAGGTAATATAATCGCAGAATGCTTTATTGTGGAGCCTTTTGCAACTTTTTGAATTATGCCCAATTAGGATGGAGAATACGTAGTCTTACTCAAAAGTAGCTAAATTAATTTCCCCTCTATGCTAGCATTCAGCATGGAAGAACCCATTTGGCTCCCAGAGAGTAAGAAGAATAGAAATAAGACTGTAATGTACCAAATAATTTTACAAATTAAGGATTGTGTTCTTGGATGGTACAAAATAGCATTGTTCAGAGCACTGCAGTGAGAATTTTCTGTAAATTTCTTGTCTTTTACTCTACATAGGGGGTTGTTCAGTGCCAAATGTCTTTGTTTATATGGAAAAGTTAGCAATGGTACAAGGGAAGTTTTTAATAAATCTCACTGGAAAAACAAAAAGGAATGTTTGTCATCAACAGAGGAATCATTCACTCATAACACTCTTTCATATCAAGTCCCTAGTATCGGTTAAACCTCTTAGTCTTTATGTACCACTGAAACTATTCTATAAAACCAAAAGAGGGTGGAGTAAAGGGACTTCACTGTTATGAGCTGAATGCACTAAATTCTGATTCTCAGCTCTGAAACAAGCTCTTATTTCAAGATGCCAATCTTCACTGAAAGTATAAAATGTTGGAAATATTACAGGAGGGACAGTTCTTTAAAGAGATCTGATCTAACTTTTCACTTCCAAATGCTTTTGCAGATCTGTTTCTAAACAATTTGAAGGATTTGATTTTTAACACTCTTCAGAAAAATAAGAATCTATTGGATTTGGTCTAGATCAAGGTGGTCATTCTTGAGGGTATAGAAATAGATTAGACAAGGTCTTTGGCTAGCTGTATCTTCTGTAATTCTTTGATGATGTCTCATTTCATATTGTATCCCAGGATGTGAAAATACTGGAATATTTAGATCTTCTCAGTGAAATTTTTTTTTTGTTTACTTGTATTATGGCAAGATTAGTACTAAGAAGCACATTGCTGGAACATGTTACACTGACATGTTAATCAGCTGACCTCTACAAAAGACACGATGCATGTTACACTGTTGAAGCTATGCCTAACTTTCAATTTGTCTGATTTATTAAGTCTTAATTTTAGAGTGATCTAGAGAGACATTAAATGCTAATTTTTAATTACACAAGCAGACATTAAAGTGCTTAAGTATTTAAAGAGTAGCTGGGTTAACTCATACTTCTCATGGCAGTTTGATCTTTTCTGTTGGCTAGTACTGTCTTCCTTGTGCCTTTGACTATACTGGCAAAATATTGTTGTTTCACTTCTTGCATCTTATCAAGAAAAGCTTTACAGAGTTCTGAAACATGTATGTAGAGAGATGGAAGATTTCATGTTTAGAAATTGTCTGTTAAAGAAAAACCACACAGTTTGATTTATCTTTGCCTTAAGGACTTCTGGGCCAGCATTCTCAGCCCAAGGCTCTGAAGATCATGGAGTATGTGAGATTTTCTGATGTTACTCATAGTCATGAAAAGTTAGGGAGTTAAAAATTAAGTTGGGATTGTATTGTTCTCTGAAGTCATACAAATTAAAAGCTTAAGGAGCCTCTTAGGATTTTACTTGGAGATCATGACGTCAAATAATTGTATAAATGAAGTGCAGGACAACCAGGTGCTTGATGCATACTGTGAGCTGCATCAGGTCAACAGGATTGTTTCTTCTTTGGTGTTGTACAGAAGTAAGAATGAGTGTAAATAGTCTTGTTACTGTTTTTCTTTGACTAGACGTTTAAGCTGTTAGTCTGTAATTTCCTAGCATGTGGAGCATTGAAATTGCCCTTTGTGTCTAGAAAGCGAAAGTTTGGGTTCTTGATCACATCCATGAATATTCCATACTGCTTCCCATGTAACAATCTTGGAGCAAAGAGGGTTTGACTTAGGGGAAGGTGTAAGTAATTGTAAGATGTCCCTCCTGAACAGAGTCAAGAATCCTTGGCAGCCACAGGCACTCTGAATGGGAGAGCAAACAGCTTATAGGCAAGTGCCAGGAGACTAAGGAGTGTTACATGTGCAGAGATGCCAACAACAGGACCCCAGAAGTTGATGGGGGCAGACTCCTCCTTTGCAGGTAATGCTCCCCAGGTTTTCACAGATAAGTAATTTTTAAACCAGCAGTGAGAGTAAGACTGGACTCTAATCATCTGGCCTCCTGTAGACCCCAAATAATGAGGAGTGAGAGGAAAAGAAGGTTCCATTCTGGTCTTATCTCACTCTAGCTTTGTGCCACAGCTAGCTGCCCTGGTTTCCATAGAGTATCTTGTTGATTTGGTCATACAACACTTCATAGGATTCAGGTCCCTTAATCTCATTTTCTGACTGTAAGAAAGTTCTTTATCATTTTGTTCCTCATTCCCTTACATGTCAAGATGTAGGGACAGTCATACAAGCCTTAGTTGAGCTCAGCCTATGGTTGCTCTAACTCACTTTAAGACTACTTTCTTTTTCAATCCCAGCCTGGGAATCTCAGAGCTGGCAGCATGAAGAAGATCGCAGGTGAGGATGATAGTCCTTTGTAGTACTGAAATAGCTTCTTGTCAGTCCACACTAGGCTACCTTTAAAAATTAGGTTGCATGAGGAAGGCAGGCTAAGACCTCCAAAGTATTAATCTAAGCCAGTCCCCTGCTCAGGGAATATGAATCTCTGTTCTACTGGGACTGAGAAAGTAGTTGCAGATCCCATAATGCATCATACGTGCACTTTGATGTTTGCTAACACAGCAGTTCATGGGAATGACCCTTTGCTGCCTGACCCCTAGAGACGTACAAATGGTACAGAAAAGCGTCGCACCAAGAGCAACTCAACAGAAGCCTAGAGCTCCAGCTGCTGGAGGAGATTGCTCATCTTTGCATTGCAGCAGAGAGAGATTTGCATTACAAGAAAAGCTCTGGAAAAGAACAAGTCTCAGTGGCTTTGGAAACTGTGCTTCCATGGAGCTCCTCACAGTGTTTTCAAAGCAGGTTGTCTTAGGCTATTTCATGGGTGTTCATCAGTCCAGAGAAAGGTTCTATAAAGAGATTTCTGCCTAAATTGCTGCCTTTATTAGTCCTGTGGCTGTAAAAGTCTTGTAAGAATGTCCTTGGAGTGCTTTTCTGGGGACAAAGGAAGCTTTACAATCTCCAAGAAAATGTAGAAATTTGCAACCGAAAAAATTATGAACAAGTTCAGCTTGCTAAAGTGATTGGACCCTATAAATACACTTTATAACAAGTGCCCTGTTATGGAAATAATCCATTATGTATTTCTCTTTAATTTCTGAGACTGTCTCTGGGGCTTGGTAGGAACACATCTGGTGGTTGAATCCCTCCTGAGAGACTGTAGTGACTTGTTTTGTGCTCATAGACTTTTGACTGCTACTAATGATCAGACAGCAGGGAGTTAAGAGCAGGATGGTGAGGAGGGTGCAGAGGAAAGATCTTTCACCCTATGTTCCTGAGGTTGTCTTAATTAAAACATAAAGCGTGAGCAACTTTTTTCCTATTATGCACATTGAATACAACTGCTTGTATGCGCCAAAAACATTTCACTCCCTTCATGGCCTTCTCCATGTATTGATTTACTCAATTAGTAGTGTATGGCATGCTTCTCTTTTTAACGAAACAGTGTGAATTTTTGACATTTAAAGGGCTGGACAATGCACATGAAACTGTCACGGTTTGGGGTCAGGGCACCCCCAAATCTGCAACAGAATGCTCTCTCCCTCCTCCCCACCCCAAAGGGAAGAAAGGAAATAAAGGAGAGAGACTTATCGATTAGGAAAAGAAACTAGAACAGCTCTACTGAAAAATGAAAATAATAATGAAAAAGTAAATATATACAAATATGCACAAAACCAGTATTGAACCCAACCACCCCTAATGGTAATTATGTCCCTGTCCCCACTGATGCTGTGGAACAGGCCCAGGCAGGGCCCAGCGGCAGATGGGAGCCGGGAGCTGGATTCAGGGATGCAGCCGAGACTGGTGCCGTCGGCTGCAGGGCACAGGCCAGAACCTGGGGCCCAGCCAAGGCTGAAGCCAGAGGGTGAGACCAGGGCCAGAGGCCTCAGGGCAAAGCTGAAGCTGCCAAGGCCAAACCAAGCGAGGAAGAGTTCGGGAGCTGAGAGAGCAGCTCAAACTGAGAGAGAAGCTCAATCTGAGAGAGATGGAAGAAGGGCAAAAAAAGGGGCTGAGACCCTCATGATCCCTCAGCTTATGCTGAATATGATGTATATGGGATGGAATACCTCGTTGGCCAATTTAGTCACCTGTCCTGTCTGCTCTTTCCTGCAGGTGTAGCCTTTATGTTTCTGCACCCCATGGTGTGGTACACAAGATCTAGCAGTGACCTTAGTTTGCTTACCAATCCTTGGTACTAACTCTAAACATGGAGCATTATCATTGCTAGAAGCAGGCACTGTCTGCAAAACATGCTGCTAGCTTTCAGACAGTGCAGTCAGTAAGAAAAGGCTTAGCTGAAAAGTAAAAATCACTGAACGGAATTGTTCTGTTCTAACCCAAACCAGGACAGAAAACACACATCCTGTTTAAGACAGTCTTTGGTACAGAGATTCTTACATCTTTTTTCGCCAAATACTTAGAGCTTCTATGAAGCACCCCACTCTTCCCGCCTTTGCAAAGTATTTATAGTGACAGAAACTTACTTTGTTTCCTGTAACTGATGAGGCCCTTATAATGGCACTAGCTGCAAGGAAAATAATGAATTATAGAGAGAAAGAAAGAGAAAAAACAAGAAACCAACCCCACAACTTGAGTTGTTCTGTTGTGTGGTTTTTTTCTGAAGCATTGACATCAAATACCAGACATCAAATGAAGTGAAACAAAGCCCCTAATGTCTTGGTTTTTTTGAAAAGATATAATGATCTCTCCCTGTCTAACAGGCAGTTTATTTTCGGTCACTTCAAAGCTCTGTTTCCTTTGCTCCTGGTAATGGGAGGATGCGCCCCTGAAATATGTCTGTATGGAACAAGGCTGGGTTTGAACTGAACATTTTAAGAAGGATAATCAAACATTTGTGCTGCATGCTGCTGTGTTTTTCCCACTCTGCCAACCATAAGCCGGAGATGCTGCTTGATCAGAGCACAAGGGCTGAGGTCTGGCCCACTCACTGCCTTGCTGATTGCACCGTGGTATTGACTCTAGCATACTATCATTTTATGCCTTTGTTTTCTCTTGTAATGTTGGGCTGTGATCTGCAAGTTTTTCAGCCAGATTCCAAAGGAGTTTACCAGGCTCCTCTGTTTCATTTTCACTGCCCGGAGCTTGATGTTTTATAGGATTAACATGATTTCAAACAGGAATCGGCAAAACATTTACAGAAGCTATAATAAATGTTGGCCACTCACTTTTTCTCGTTTCCTGTATTTCCTTTCTGTATAGGCAGCTCACTTGGAAATTCGTGTTAGCGGAGGAATGCAGACTGCGTATTTCTGCTCTGAAATGGTAGGTGCTCTAGCAGACTAAAGCAGAATCTAATACAGCTCTTAGCAATAAGAGGGCTGTGACATTGCTGGCAGTAGGAAACCCTGACACTTGTCTGCTTGGTATAACTCAATAGGGCTGGCCCTGTTGTAGGTAAAAGTCTATGTGACTCACTAAGCAAATTTTGCCTCAAGGTAAAAGTGCCAAATTCCTGTAGAATTTAAATATCTCTTCATTGGACATCTTTGAAAATCTCAGCATCAGTGACCTGTTGGATAGCTTCCATTTACTGCATGTTTTCCACCTGCGCTTCTGCTCTTATTTTTTAAAAACACTAGGTTGATGCTAATCAGAAATTAAGTATCTGATTCCTTGACAAAGACATTATGATCAGAGATTTAAACATTTTCCTTCAAAAAGGGTGAAAAATTAAATTTTAAATTTACTAATTCTTTGTTAAACATAGCACAAAATTATAGGTGTTGTCAGAACTTAACTAGTCCAATTTGAGTCCCATAGGTCTCATGAGATGTTCACTTATTTTAGATTGGCTTATACCTGCATTGCTAGATCCTAATTTGCTCAGTGTTTAGACAGTATTTGAGGTCTTAAAGATTGTTTTGGTTAGGTGAAGAAAATGCTGGTGGGACCAAGCACTTTCCTGACATAATTGCTTGCGTACAACCACTGTGGATGGATGCCTTTCTTTCAGTTAGCAGTCTGTTTGAAAGCCTACTCTTTCTTTTGGCTTATGTACTCACTGCAGAACCTCCCATGTATGGATACACAGTCAGTCTAGATTCTGAGTCATGCCTTCCCTATCTTTCACTCTCACTAAACACGGGGATGTTTCATGGTTCCCTTGTTCCACCCAAATGGAAGAAAGCTATTAAACCAGTCTCTTGGAAAGTGATGTGAGCACCTATAGATCAAAACAAGAAAGCAGTGAGATAGAAGATCTCTAATATAACCATATATGGACAGTGGCATGTATAAAATGAATTTATTGTTTAGGCAGCATATCAAAAATATTCTTTATCTTCCTACTCAGAATACACTTTGTCTCATCTATTTTTACTGTGCCCCTGCGCTTATTCACAATGCACTGAATAACACGTGTTCCCTAGCAGAATACAGGACAGACTTCCGTTGTCATATGAGCTCTTAAGGAGCCCTGAGATTAAATTACAGAGTTAGAACTGTTGCTGAGTGCTGATTGATTTCTGACAGCTTGCTCAGGAAAGGAATAAATTTATTGAGATATATTAAACTCTTCATCCCTATTTTCCACCCCCTGTTCTTTGAAAGAGTGGTCCTCTTATGACAGCTGAAAGACAGCACTGTGAAATGAGGGTGTTTGGTGTATGAGGTAGATACTCACCCCAACTGTCCACCTGATAGTAGTAGAGCTACTTGACTGAGTTTCCCTTGTTCTGCACATTAAACTGCTTAAGGGGGTTCCCTTGTGAATTTGAATGTCAGCAGCTACCAGTTTAAAGTAGAAGGGCTGAAATCCTACACCTGTTACTGTTGGGGTGCTTATAGCAGGACTCTAGTCTGTGTCCAGGATTAAAGTGGACTTGGGCATCTCATGAGGGCCATATCCTAAACTACTGTAACTTTTTGAGAGTCACTGGGTCTATCTGATTTATAACATGAGGATCCAGCCCGATCTGTCATCTTGAGGGCATTTCTAGCCTGGTAAATGTTCAGAATGTGGCAAATTCATACAGAAGCCAATGAACTTCTTCACCAGAGCAAGTCACGTTTTAAAAACAAAACTGTCCCCCCTTTAACTGGCAGACCTGATATATAACGCAATGACTCTGGTGCTCTTGGGAAGCTTCACTCAGTCATCTGCTAAAGGCAACTATTCATTCACTCTGCAGCATAACTGCCCTATTTCAAGGCTAGAACTACCTTCCCCTGGGACATGTTTCACCTTTGCTCAGCTGAGCATGTGTAGGAGTGATCCACAGGAACACATGGAAAGCAATTTAAAGCAGCAAAGTCCCTGCTGCTTTCGGAAGCTGTTAAATCAGGTAGTTCTGGAGTGAAGAGACGGTACAATGCAATAGAATCTCCATTTTTGAATAGGCTTTCTGTTGTTGTGAGCTGACGTGGCTATTTTCCTCGCATGCTAAAGTCTTCTGGCATAAATTTTTCAACAAGGATTTTCTTTTTCCTTAACAGCAGTGATAAAAACTCATGACAAAGGTGGGAATTTTGAACAATATGCTGTGTATTTGTAGTGTGATATTTCCTCTAGCTCAACAGATCTATGATAAAAAAGAAGTATCAATACAGGCAACTAATATTTTTTCCCATTTGTTTGGCACTGATTGATGGGAAAGCTACATCTGGCTGTACGTTCTGTCTGGAATGACAGAAATAGGCCATGAGACTTACTGAAGTTAAGAAAGGGTGCTGGTAAAATTTCTGCATGTCTTCTCTCCAGTAAAAGTGTTTTAATTCAGACAATAAACAGCCTCCTCTGATTTGCCTTTGACTGCAGTGGACTGTGCTGATGCTTGACCTGCAGAATCAGACAGCTTATGATATAGAAACACAGGTCTTTATTCTGGACACTGCCATAAGGTCCAGTGGAAGTGATCCTTGGATGCTATGGTGAACCCTTACCCTCACTTCAGAGTGGATAAAATTTCTTTTAGTTGAAGGCTTTGGCATCCTTCAGTTGTGGTGTTGTTTTTGCAGTTGAGAATCTGTTTGCTCTTAGTTCTTCACAATGAGAAGTAAACCAGGAGTAAAAGGAGTAACACACAAAGGAGTAAACCATCCTTCCCTCAACAACCTGGCTTCCTAGGCTTCTGAGTTGCTACTTTACTGTACATGCAGCATAGTGACAGAGCTGATTTTATGTGTGGCCTGTGGGTTTAATAGGTTTCATTTTCTGGGTATCTTGGAATAGTCTTACCAACATGAATGAACTCTTTTTGCCCTCTGAGATATGTAACTGTTTCTGTTGTGCTTAGGATAAATACACCAAATAGTTTGCAAATAGCTATTCAGGGAAGAACAGTTTTGGACTGGTTAATGTTGTTCATCAATGGATAGACAGTATTTTGTGAGTGAGTACACACTGCTACTTTTAGAAGACTGTAGGAATCATCTACTGGATTTTTTTATTTGATTTTTTTTTAAACGTAAGATTCCCAGGCAATTTAACAGATTTTAAATCAATAAAGTTCTGTGCAAATAAAATACTATAAATTCCTCCAACTTTAATAGAAGAATCATCTTTGTTGGATTTTTAATTTTATATTTTGCTAGCTTATAGCACTTACTACAGATGTCTGTTCTGAAATTGGACAGAAAGATACTTTCTTTCAATTATTTTTAGTCACGCTTTACATTTCCATTTGTAAACAGTTCATAAACATCTTGTTTTAATTAAATGGTTATTAAAATGTTATCTTCCTCTCCAGGAGATCAGTAGGACCTTCTGCAGAAGTATGCGTAGCCAGCTGTAACACACAATGTTCATGTTCATAATAGGCTTCTGCTGTCCACGTCTCAGCTACAATTTGCTAGTGGTTAAAGTCCACTGCAAAGATACCAGATAAAATCTGACTTATGTTCCCTAACCTATGGCTGACCTCTTGTCTATGCTATAATTTTCCCCATCTTCATTTCAGAGATAATATTAATTAACCCTTTATAAAGAAAGTATTAGTTGAGAACTAAGAGTTATTATAGTAAATTACATATGGAACATAACAGTGCTGTGTTATTTAATCAATTTTCTGTTTCTCAGAGAGTCATTTCTCTCTCTGCACTCTTGCTAGTTTCAATCATTAATAAATCATTGGCACATTCTGATATAGCAGAGGGGTTAGCTTGGAAAATTCCTACCTACCAGTCAGAGGAAAAAGATGGGAATGACACCTAAATTGAGCCTTACACTAGCTTCTTATTCATAATTCTTTTGGATTTAGAGGCCACAGTAGAACTCCAAGGGTTTCTTTGGTGCCAGAGGAGGTAGGAGGAACAGGTGCCTGAGTGACCCACTTACAGGAAGCATGTTTTGGGAAGGAGGTGAAACTTGATCTCTCAAGTCCTCGACTGGTGGGGTAATAACAGAGAACTTGCATGTGTTTGTGTCAACAACCAGCTTTGGTTCCTGTTTTCCATCTTACAGATAGGAAAAAGGGAGGTTCACAAAGGAGAAGTAATTGCCCCAAAACACTGAAGATGTCAATGTCAGAGCTGGCACCAGCTGCCAGCCACAGAGAGCTTT
>WEIS01074760.1:0-12348 GCA_013389965.1 Todus mexicanus | reverse complement strand
TATCAACAGAAGTCCTGCATTCACCTTTTTTCAGTAACTTTTTCTTTGAATACTGAAGAAAACAAAACAGATATTTTCCTGAATGTCACTTCTCTGTGCTCATTAGATTTAAGATTTTTACATCAATATGTACAGGAATGATTTATCTAAAATTGTAAAGCCATGTAAGAAAATAGTTGTTTGCCCTGTTCTTATGCCCACTTAACTACCTTTTTTGTCCACAACTCCTGTGGTTAGTGCTAAGATTAACACTGAAATGCTCTTACAGAAAAGAAAAGCCATCACAGAATGTTTAAATTGTAAGACGTAAGTCAAAAATAATGCAAGAAACAAATGTAGTTCTGTGTGGGGAAAAAAAAATTGAAAATGAGACTTAAGTGTACCTGAAGGTTAAAAAGTAGATGGAAATAATCAGCCTCCTGCGTTTTTTTCAGACTTGTTTCTAGTAAAAACACTGATTTTGTTGTTGTTTAAACGGATAATCTTATCAGCTGTCCAGTTCATTGCTTTTTAGGCCTATGAGAGTGGCAATTATACCCTATTTTATTTCCTCAGCCTAAATTTGTACCCTTTGAAAAACCTACACAACCTGATATTTTTCAATCCAAACTTCTCCCACAAATTACATGAGAAAACAATACATCTCTTTCTCTCCTTACCTCTTCCTCCAGTAACTGATGATGAAGTTTCTTAGTGCAAAGAGCTGCCTTGACCCTTCCTTTCTAATGCCATAGAAAAACTCTTATAATCCTCTTAACATACCACAGGTATCTTAAATTATAAAGATGATCCTGTTGAGCCCTCTGAAGGAGGAACACATCAGCCAACACTAATCATTGGTGAAGTTTCCTGGTATACAGCTATATAATTTGGTTTTACAAGCAGCTCTGTAAACTGTTACATTACAGCCTGTAATTGTTAATTATTTCCTCTGCACATGTTTGCAAAGAACAGAGTGAAAAGAAATATGATGCTTGATCTACAGCTGCCATAAGTAGAAGGATTTTTTTCTAATTCTTCCTTAAACACATAATGCATTATTAGACTGGAGTATCTAAGCCTGACAAATGTCTGCAGACCACGAACTTAAATTGGTTCTGAAAGGGACTGAGGTAGCTACTAAAGGATAAAACTCAGTATGTCTCTCAGACTTAAGCTCAGGAAAACTTCAGGCTCAGAAAGCACCTAAACTGTAACACAGATCCTCCTTCTCCCACTGCACAATTTTAACAGTCTTACACTTTTCTCCCAGTACTATAAAAACTCCAGACCCAAGTTCGATGAACTTTCAATATAAAAATCCTGTGTCATTAGTTTATGAATAAACACATTATTTATTACTTTAGTGTTAAGCACCTATTTCCAGCTTTAGCCCACACCATTATACACACAGGCATTCACGTCCATGCTCCAAAAAGGAGCAGCAATTACGCTGCTTATCCCGGAAAGAAAGTTCAGTATTGTGGATTTATAGCATTTATTCTTTTTATACTGCTAGTTATACTGTTCTTTGATTCCAAAAGATCCCAAAGTGCTCTACATCCTAGACAAATTACTTTATTACTGGAACATACCAAATTCACAATGAAACTCAGCAGTACCATTTTCATTTATTTATTTAATTAATTTCATGACACTTAAATGTACTTTAACAGATGTGTATGTTTACAACAAGAAATCCATAGTGCTCTTCCAATTACTCATAAAAATGAAAGATTTCAATTTAAAAAAGAAAAAACAAATTAAAACCAAGCTTACCTTTGCACTTTCCCTCACCCAATCAAGCAAGCCTGTCACCAGCTTGCTCTAGGAAAGCCAAATGCTTCTCTAGGCAAGTCTGGCTACAGCCATCAGCCTCTATACATCTAGGCTGTCTCAAAGGCTCCTCTCTGTCCCTATGTCTGTTCAGAAAGCTTTATTAAAAATATGAGGTAAGCATAGACTAGACTACATGAAAAAACAGCCTGCAGAAGCCACACAGAGCAGCAGGTGGTAGAGAACTAGAGATACAAAGGGTACCTGCTGCACTGCACCGAGGGGAGACTCATTTGCAGCCTCGTCATCTTTTGGTATGTGACTTCTCAGTTGCTCTGTAGAGAGAGCACCAAAGGTGACAGCAGAAAGGGGACAAAATTCAAACGCCCTGAAAAGCCCACAGTGCACAAACATGGGAATAGCTGTAGGGGAATCTACCAGGGATCATTCTAGCCCCTTACTTTTGTCTCCAATAATGATTGATGTCAGATGTTTAGGGAAGTGTTTAAAGCAAGACAAGCATGTGGCAATGCTGCCACAGAACAGTCTCCTTGATTCCAGCTTGTGGCTTCAACTACAGGCAAGATCTTTGTATTTAATCTTTGACAGATCTGTCTCCCATGAGTTTGTCCAAGTAGTTTTGAACCCATTGAATCTTTCAGCATCCATGTCATCCTGTGGCAAGGAGCTCTGCAGCTCACATGGTGGGATGAATCAACTCCTTTTTCATGTTGAATCAACCTGCTAGTTTCACCTGATGTTGTCTACCTCTATCCAGTACCTACTCAGTTTGTTTACTCCCTCCTATCTGATTGTGATTCATGTGTTTCTTTCATGCCCTCTCCACAGCAATTTCTTTTTGAGGCTGAAGGTTTCTATTCTATAAAATTTTTCTCATGGAGAAAACATCACAGTTTTCTCTGACCATTCACTTTGAAGCTTTTCTAGTTCCACAGAACCATTATTTTTTTTTTTGAATGGGAGGACAAAAACTACTATCCACAAGTAAAGCTGATACGCAAACTTAATGGATTTTTCAAGCAGCAGCATCTTTAGCAGCTTTCCAGAACATTTAAACCCCAACACAAACCTCAACCCTCAATTCATGTCTATGTCAGCATGAAGCTTCTCTGCCCATTGCATTTGCCCCCACAAGCAGACAGTTCCAGCCGGCTTTTTTCACTCAGCTTCTACGGTCCCTTTCCCATGCACAGGAAGGTGTCAAGGTGTCTGCAAAATACCATCAAATCACTTCCTCTGAGAAGCACCAAACCTCCCAGCAGCTCCCTCAGGATTCCTACAGCAGGAGAACAAAGCTTTCCTCCACTGGTGTAATGATGAGAATAGCACACGTAGAGAAACAAGAGTTGTTGCATGCAGGGCACTGGAGGCAGCCACTACAGCACCACACTGGTGAGACACTCTGAGGAGCTCCCACAGCCACCATTTCCAAAGGGCTGCCACCCAATTGAGCGTATTTGGTGGCACAGAACTAAATAGTTTGTATTAGGCAAGAGAGAACCAGTGAACGGAGATCGAGCACCAACCAAGTGAGGATGAATGGGGACAGGTGAGTGAACCAGTGACTGTGCTGTGACGAAGAGACAGAGTGGGAGCAGAATGACTGGGACTGAGTCAAGATGCATGCCACTGTGCTGGGACTGAGCAGTGAATCAACAGTCAGGTGCAACAGCTTCTTCATGTGTCCAAGAAGTGGGAATAATGAACCTGGGCTGAAGTCATGAGTAGTTGGAAAAACATCATATTAAGTGACTATTTATGAGCATATTTCCAGAGAGATCAAGGACAAAGACAAAGCCATCAAGTAGCTGAGGCTGCTGCTCTGGTCTGAAGATAAATAGTGATAAGCTAAAGGGAAAAGGAAGCGTGGGAGCAGAGTTGTATGCAACTGGCATGGACATCAGAGTGTGCTAACAGATTCCTGCAGAGCAGGCAAAATCCCCCTTAACGTGTTACAGTTACGGAGTACTAGCTCATCACTACAGACTGTCTCCTCAGAAAGGGTTAATTAGTCACCAGGGTTATTAGTCTGGAATGTAAGTGTCCTGATAACAAAAGAGCTGTAAATCTGAATTGTCATCTACAGATGATGCAGACATTTGTATAGAAACTGTTTATCATAAAGCAAGAGCAACAGAACATGACACAGACCCTGCCAAACTGGATATGAGAGTCACCCCACCCCAGCCCCAGCTTGTCCCCAAGAAAGCCATCCTCCTGGAACAAAAGTTCCACCTCCAAATTTCTGAAGTTTTATTATAAACGTTTGTAGTTTTATTCCATTTGTTCTACTCCCACTGACTCCTTCCCCTCTTATCTATCCAACACACTTCCACACTGCGATGGAAGCCAGGAACAAACATTCTGCTCCTCATGCCATACCACCAAACTGCGTTCTTTTCAAACAAAAGATACAGTGTCAGGGCTTAAAAAACGCCACAAAACAAAAAAAAAATCCCACTTAGCTGCCTTCTCCCATGTGAGATAAAACACAAGCATAGATATACAAGAGTCACATCCATTAAACAGAGTGAGAAACATTGGAAAAACTTCAGTGAGTTTTAGAAACCTCAAGAATAGTTTCTAAACTTCAGCTTTCCTGTGTTTTTCAAGGTATTTCAAATCTATTTTCCAATATTCACAATTCAGTAGATTCTGCAAAGAGCTGTTCACTTGTGAAAAGATGCAACTGCACTAGGTACCTTAGAAGGACAAGAATTGTTTTCTTTACTACTGGATGGAACAAACATGCTTGGTAGTAAAAGAGCGTTTTACTTTCCCTGATGTATTTGGACCTTAACTTGACATAACAAACTGGCACGATGGGTGACAGAACAATCCACTCAAATTTTGATCATAAAAATATTTTTCAAACACAGTGACAACTCACAAGAAAGATTGAACTAAATGCTTTAAGAAAACTCAAGCCACTAGCCAACCCACTCTCTTCAGGTCTCCTTCCAGAACCACTGTATTTAGAAAGCACATTTATCAGAACAAGAAATGATTGACTAGTCCTATGGATTCCATTAAAATTTCTCTTCCACTAGTTACTTCAAAAAAGATTTCAAACAAATTCAAACAAATCTCTCCTCCACTTCGGCCTGAGGAGTCCTGACACACATATTTAAGGATCAATTTGGAAGACAAAAGTCAGACAAATCAAAACCCAGCAGCTTTCTCACTGTCCTCATGGTGCTCTGCAGAGTGCAAAACTATCAGCAAATTACCCATAAGGGTAAAAAGCAGAGAGCCTCATCAGAGGTGGAGCAACAAGTAGGACAAAACCCTTCAATTTCCTGTTTACATTGTTAACTCCTCTGGCTTTATTCTTTCCCTCCTTTCTGAGGAGGGCACTGCACTCCCAACACTGCACACTCTGCTCCTTCCTGTAGCACCTTCTACTGTAGCAGCATGCAGGCTGCCCACAGGAGATACAGGAGACCCTCTTTCTTTGCTTTACCTCTTGCAATGGAGGTCAGGGCCCTCATGGGGCCAACATCCACCGCTTCGCTTCTCCCTTGTACTCCTGAAGCCTGTCTATGGTGCTGTGAACCAGACTGAGCCACGTGCTGCCAAGAGGTGCCAGGCCTGAGGAAACACAGATGCCTCCTGTGGCATGCAGCTGCTGGGAGACTCACACAGGCCACTTGCATCTTGTTTAGAACACCAGGCAAATGTGGGGAAGAGGGGAGAAGACAGCAAGGGGTGCATTCTATACGTGGATGCCGAGATAGAAATGATGTCAGCTGCACTTAAAGCTGTTGCTCTCCAGAGTTGTGCAAGCAAGAATACGGGGCTCAGATGAAGCCTTAAATTAAACAAAGCAGGGGGTCTGGATTAGCATGCACAAACAGCCCGGCACTTCAAACAACAGAAAAATAGTCTGGGAATGACAGCACAAGGCAGCAAGGTCTAAAGTCTGTTTATGTCACTGTGGTAGCTCCTGCGATCCATCAGATTTTGTACAGCCAAGATGTGGTTGGTACACAGGAGTTTGTTAGACTTAGTTAATGTGATATCCAGGGAATTTCAGACTAAGCACTAGAAGTGCAGCCACCTTGGTGATGCTCTGGATCACCTACAAGAGCATACACACATACATGCAAGCACCTGCATGACAACTGCAATCAAAGAAGCATCCTTCAAAATGACCATCATGGACTTTCAACATTTTTATATCACTGAAAAGACACTTAGCGAGAATCAAGACCCTCATATGACTGTGTCACATTCATTCAGCTACACTGAGATTTGAACTCCAGTCTCTGAATTATAAAGAAAAGTCTCCCCAAGATACTTTAAACCATCAAAGTAAGGAAAACCTGAGCCAGTTAGGTATTACTTAAACTATTATCTTCAATCCTGATTTAAAATTAACGGGGCCATTGTTTAACTGGAGGCTTCAGAAAAGCCAGTTATATTACAGATAGCCACAGCTCACTCAAACATGGCTGTCTCCTGTTCTGATAAACTGCGCAAATCACAGAAACAGTTGAGGGGAGAACTGTTGTTTGTAACTAAGGGAAAAAGCTTCAAGGCTTCATTTCTGGAATAGAAGATGCAGAGACATCCATGTAGATGGGACGCAGCAGAAAGCAGCTGGTGCACAAGTTCAGTTTCCTCTAGTAGTTCAGGTATAAACCATCCCACCTGGCCAACATGAATGCAAAAAGCATCTGTTTCTGTGCAGTCTTTTGATTAAAAAAGCCCACGTGAAAAGCCCAGCTAGAAGAGACCAGTCCTATCCAGAAAGGTAAGGTTCCTATTGTTTGGGAGACAGAGAGGAGAGGCAGGGAAGGAAGAAGGATCCAGCCCAGGCTGGTTATGTTGTTTTCCAAGAGTTTTCCTTAGAGTTTTCTGAGATCCAGCTGGATAAAGCCTGAAGCAACCTTGTCTGACCTCACCTCTGAGCTTGTTTTGTGCAGGCTGAAGACATTCTGAAGTCCCTTCCAACCTGAATTATTCCCAAAAGTACACATTTAGAAATAATAGCAAGCTTGTGGATATTCTTGTATACATCTTAATAAGCTTCCTTTAGTAATGGACTGACAAAAAAAGCGCTTGCAATAACATGGTCGTATCATCACCCTGTATCAGCGTTAAGTCATCAGTCTGACAGGATGACACAAATTCCATTTGCCATAATAACGATTCCCTACTTTGAGATAACCTATTTTAAATTCTGTTACACAACAATAGTCCTAGACTCAATTCTAAATTACCAAACCAATGCTTATTATAGTTATCACTATAATGGATCAGGAGAGCAAGGACATAAAAAGCAGGCCCAGAAGGAGCAGCAAAATCTGGGCCCACTCCTCTTTTAGGTGATCTCTTCAGAATTTCATTAGGTATGTTGAATCTCCCTTAATGCAATACCACAAAAGGACAGACTTTGGATGTTTTAAAAGCAAAGTTAAGTAATAAATCCATAAACTAAACAACTGAGTGAACCTTTACAGATGAGAAGGCCACAGGTAAAAGACATACACCTACATGCATCTATGTGAAGGAAGGACTTCTCAAGTAATATGTTCTTCACCCAGGGAAAACCTTTTGCACAACATTACAATCATTTTTGCACAAGATTCAACAACATCATCAGATCATCCCCTGTCCATGCACACAGACTGCAGCACAACAGAGCACCACAAACACAGTGATGACCCCTTTAACACAGTTTTGAAACATAAAATACAGCAATTCTCTTTTTCAGCAGTCTATTATCATACAGCAAGATACTTTGGGGATATTACAATTCCCTATGTATTTAAAGGAAGCAAGCTCTTAACCACGTGGCTGTTTGATGAATTTTCAGCCAAATTAGAAGTTAAGATCAGGAGACAAGCTTATTACTGCACTCAAAATAAAGAGGGTCTGCTATAACCAGTTAAGCTTAATTAATGCTATATAGCAACTACAGAAGACTATATATCTGATTCCTACATATTAACAACATAAAGGGAAAAAAGTTCTCCTCACACCATTCTGTGATAAATCTCACTTGCCTTGCACGTAAAGCAAGCAAATCTGGCTACCCATGAGAAACTAGTAAGTAGATTTAATGCAGGACAAAGAAAAGACGATACTCTGAAGATACCAAATTAGATAACTGCCCTACTTTAAGGGATTAAGTTACAGAAAGTGTTTCAAGGAGGGATCTGAGTATGGAAGATGATGCTATTCAGTGCACAGGGTCAGAGAAAGTCCCCAGTTTAGGAAACAGTATGTCAGGAGACATGAATTCACCTACAAGACCATTAGATTTCTTTTAATCCCAAGCATTAAAATATTTAGAAACTGAAAATAATTCAGAGATGAACAATTCTTGTAACACATAGGATTTCAGTTCATGAGACCAGCTCTCTGCACAAGTCAGGCAAAGTAGTCACTGCCAATGCATAAAAACATATTAAATTGTTAGATCAATTTGGAGGTGATGACATTGTGCTCTTCTGGAAAACATGTATGCTGAAAATTAACATTAACTGTTACTCTTTATTTTAGCACCATAGTCTCCAAGAAAAAGGTCAGCTCGGCAACCAAAAGCAGAGGAACTCTCAGAATAAAACCATCCGGGATCGACTCTCGCCAGATCTTTGTCCTCCATCACCTTAAGCGAAAATTCAACCAGTTATAGGTCAAAGGAAAGTTAACAATTAAAAAATAACTCTCCTATCCCCTAAAAGCATACAAAGGAAAGTGAAGCATGACCATGCCATGTCTTGCACATGTTCTCTTCAAAAATTCTAAATTGAACTGAAACCGAAAATTAGCTAAGAGCGGCTCACCACAAGACCAGCTTCAACTTGCCCTCCTCATTATCCTCTGTCAAGCAGCTTTACACATCAGAGGTGGCAAGTTGATAGGAAAGACACAGTGCAGAGACTTGGAACAAACTGAATTGGGACTGAAGCTTTACACCCTGCAGATAAGCAAGAGCTATATCTTCATACCAAAATAATACATGAAGCCTTTCTGCACAGTTAATTATCAGTGAAGTAATTTTCAAATTAGATCTGGTATAAAGGAAGGGGGAAAAAAAACGCCATAAAGTTATTAATCTTTTGATACTTCCCATCAGAAACCTAGTATTCTTCCACCATGGGTAAATACTACCATAAAGATATTTTGGCAGCAATCCTAAACCTCCGGAACCTCTCAGTACTTGGCATATTTTGAAGTGGGGTAAAATAAATTTCATGGTCTTTTGATTATCCACACACTCCATTAGGTCCAAGAGATTTAGTAAATACCACAAAAATGATGGTATATCAATATTTGGCTTTTCTTTTTCCTTCCCCCACTGTGAACTAGGCCACAAAATTAACAGGTCTTTTAAAAGAATACTCATACCTCCTATAGTGAATGCTACTCTTCTGTCTCTCTTGGAAACCTCTCAAACAGTTTGTCTGCATTTTTTTTTTTTTTAGGAAAACAGTGTACCCTAAGTAAAGCAAAACAAAGGCTGCAACAGGCACAGTGTTCGCTGGGGATTTACCCTCCTGCACACATAAAATTCCCAGAAGAAATCTGACTGGTGAGGTTGACCACCTATGAAAATTCCCACAGCTGGGCACTCCAACTAGAGGCATCTTCATATTCCCAGTGTACCCACATCTTTTGGAGTAGTGTAACTATTCTGGTTAGGGGTTAAAACTTTTTATTTCAGTCTAGAGAAGTGAGTGTTGGTCTCTACTCCCTAGTAACTAATGACAGGACAAGAGGAAATGGCCACGAGTTGCGCCAAGGGGAGTTCAGATTGGATATTAGGAAAAATTTCTTTATTGAAAGAGTAGTTAAAAATTGCAACAGGCTGCCCAAAGAAGTGGTGGAATCACCATACCTGGAGGTGTTCAAAAAATGAGTACATGTGGCACTTCAGGGCATGGTCTAGCGGCCATGGAGGTGTTGGGCAGAAGGTGAGATTTGATATCTCATAGGTCCTTTCCAACTTTAATAATTCTATGAAAAGAAGCCCTCTCATGAGCACCATTTACTATCAATGAACATGTCTCATAACATTTATCCAGCTCTCTCTCAACACTGGGCTAAGTCACGCTGGTACAACACATGCAGAACAACTTTTACTGCTTCCACAAATCCCTGCTCTGTTTTCCCGAGTTTATGCAGACTGTGCCACCTCTTCTGGTTCTGCTGCTGCCCAGGACTTGAGCTATTTTGAATCAATTCTTCATGAACCTGAAAAAACACTTGAGTAACCCTTGCTGAACTGATGTGTGGATACCGGGGCTGTGAAGCCCAGGCCTGCGGCGCCCTCTGCCGGGGCCCTATCTATTTTATCTATCTAAAAATAAATTCTCTAAAACTGACAGGATTATTTCCTGCTGTCGCTTTCCTGAGCTCTGCAACCCTCATCACTGAAGAGGGAGTCCTGTGATTGGTCCCTCACCTCATCACCACTCTCAGAATGTGCTCTGTTCACAACACCCAGATTTCATCTACTCAAGGTCTCTAAAATACTGAAGAGAAACAGGTAATGGTCTCACCCAGCACATTACAGGGAATTTGGACATCAGGCAGCTGTAGAGAATCCAAATCACATCTTAGCTGAGAAACCCACCCACTTGATCGCTTTTTGCATGCACTGAAATATAAGAAATTCCATTTAAACAGAAGTACAAGCTTCTTTACTGCAAGAGTGGCCAAGCACCGGCACAGGTTGCCCAGAGAGATTCTAGTGTCTCCATCCTTGGCGATACTCAAAACTCAATCAGCCCTGAGCAACTAGCTCCAGCCAACCCTGCTTTGAGCAGAGGGTTTGACTAGATGACCTCCAGAGGTGCCTTCACATTTCACTCATCCCATGATTCAATGACCACACTACAAAGCTCCATGTATGGGGCACTACTTGGTTTTGAGGTTTAGGAGTCAGAGAAAATACGACTTGAAAATCTTGTGTACAGAATTCCTCCTGGAGAGACAGATAAGCAAAAGCCGCATATTCCTCCAAATTAAATGCAATCCAATATGAAGACAGCTCACAATTATAGTAGAAGCTTTTTTTCCCTTAGACTTGAAACAGTTTCTCACCTTACAAAGCTCATCATTCTCCTCTTTGACAGGCAGAGAATTAAGATTTGTGCAAGAGTCCGAGTCTGATATCTCCAGCAAGCTGTCATCTTTTTCTGATCCATCACACTTATCAGTGGAATCACTATCCTTCTCCCAATCAATGAACACCAATTCATCTAAAACAAAATATTCACAAAAAGAGCTTTTCTTAAAACCCCCATATATTATTTGTAAGCATGAAGTCAGAGTAATACTACAGTTGTCCTGAACTTGGGAAAAAACCTGCAGCATTATTTTGTACATATGTTCAACTGATGTTTAACTATTTTGTAATCCTGTCTCTCACAAAAGCTAAATCCTACTAACAGACAATCTTCCGTGAAGAAAGATAAAAACTACTACACAAAAAAAAGATTTCAAAGTATTGTCCGCAATGAGGCAGTGTATTTAACTGCTTAGGTAGGTAGGGGTTTTTTAGTTTAATTATTAGTTTCCCTAGGGTTTAGTTAGTGTTTATTTTGCCCAATTGCATTGGATTTTTCAAGTGCCTTTGTTCAGAATTAACTATTCTAAGCAAATACCTCAGACAGTGATCTGGAACAGCTTAAATTTTGGTGTAAATTAACATCTGCTATTAGTGGTAACCCTCACAGAGAAATAAAAAAGAAATAAAAAGGTCACCTGCTAAACCACCATGGCTAAACACACAGGTCTGCAAATCAAACCTCTAAGCACATCAGACATGAATATTTAGGATAAATTAACAGAAATAGGCACAAGAAAACATGGAAGTTTTTTAAAAACCACATAATTCAAAAATTGCGCTAAATAAAGATATGCAGCTGGAGGTGCAGAACTGTTTTTCCAACATCCTTGTGACCAGGTGGTATTTAATGCAACTCTGAAAGTCCACTCATGCCTCCTGGAGGCAGTGGAAGCCTAAGCTGTTGTAGCAGCCTCACCACCCTTCAGGTTCGAGCACCACAAGAGGCACTTGGGAGGAAGGATCTTACTGTGGTTTGTATAAATGAGCTTGTTCGAAGGAGGGATGAAAGCTTTTGGTTTGATTTATTGCTTTTGTAAATGGCACACTTCTAACATCAAGAGCCACGTACAGGGGAGAGGCAACAGAGAAAGGAGACACCTGCAGAACGTTCCAGGCACCTGCACAGATCCATGGAACTGTGGCAGTACCTTCTGGACTCAGCAGTGCTACTCTGGTCTGCATCACTGGTTTCTTCATGGAACTTACAAACTCTGAAGTCACCCAGACAAGCAAACACCCAGCTCTGGTGTCACTTGCTTTTTCACACATGTGAACACATTTCTGTTTCTAGCTATGAGAAAGCTTCATCAGAAATTTGAAACACAGACATTGGTGATTAATTAGCACAAAGATCACTCATGAAGCTGCGTGACAAGTTGCATGCAACTTGTGACAACAGTATACATTCCTTAAGAAAATAGGAGACAATCAGTTTTATCTTGTGACGCTCATGTAGTGTCTCCAAAGGTGAACTTCACACGAAAGGG
>WEIS01074752.1:0-11815 GCA_013389965.1 Todus mexicanus | reverse complement strand
ACTCCTGCAATAAAGGACCTCCACGAGATTTCTGCATGTTTGGAAAGGTGGGATTTGGCCTTCAGGGATTGAAGGGGGTGTTAAAAATGGCTGAGCTTTTTACCATGCCTTTGTGTGTATGTTGGTGTGCTACTAACTGATGTCCTTAGGCTTTTAGTGTCTCTTTCCATAGCAGGAAGAGAGACTAAGTGTAGGGAAAGAAAAATTCAGCCTGTTCCTTTGTCAAAACATGTGCTTTGCTTGAAGCATCTACACATTTCAACCTTTTGCATCACAATCTTGATGGGCGGTATACAACGAGCACAAAATCCTCAATGACCACAAAATATAACACCACCAGAGTCCCCTTTTCTTCTTTCATCCAGTCCCCTCCAGCCACAGAAAGAGTCTACATTAATTTATCGCATCATTGAGTTCATAGCACAAGATGAGAAGTTTTCATGTATCGTACGTCTGAAAACTAGCCTCCACCCACTGGAGTGGGACCCTGCAGTCCAGCCACTGATGTGGTGAGGATAACAGGGAAAAGGGAGGCAAGAACTTGAGATATTGCCATATATTTTTGTTTTAATGAGGATGGAATTCCTGCTCTAAATGAAATCCATGCACACTTTTGAAGTTCAGGCTGCTTTTGTTCAGCATTCAGGTCAGTGGGAGTTTTATGGTGAGCTCAGAGAGCTGAGGATCTAGCCATAAACGAGTTGTTCTGCCTTTCTAGTCATGGCCATTTCTGTTCTCACAGTTGAGACCCAAAATTTCACTCAAGCCCTGGTCTCCTGGCTTTCTATATCGGATTTCTGCAAACACAGCATCAGTCCCAGCTAGATGAGGATGACTAGTTTAGTAGGATATTATGAAGTATATCCATAAAAGCTGCCAGTGAACCAGCTGGGTGATGGAAAGTCAGGCAAGGTGTGGAGATCACTGAGCTTGAACGGCGTAATAAAATCCTGTATAAAATTTTTTGCGCTACCAGCTCTTCTGCAATCAAAGTGCTGGGTAGCAGGTTCAGAAGTAGCCAAGGGATTGCTGGGTTAATGATTGGAACTGATGATCTTAGAGGTCTCTTCCAACCAAAATGATTCTGTGATTCTATGTATGGGCTTTCGCTTGGGAGATGTCCCTGGCTGCAAAGTTCATCTCTTGGAGATGTGCAAGAGAAGGTCTGCGTGGGAAGTGCATTTGAGCGGTGTTTACTTATCTCTTCAAACTCTCCCTCTCATGGCTTCTTCCTTTTCCTTCTCTCCCCCCTGCCTGCATCTTATCTCTTGTTGACTCAAAAACAAATAAGAAATCTCTTCTCTTGTTATAGGAAGAGCCAGGAAAAAAACAAAAAAGTTGACTCNGAGTTCATCTCTTGGAGATGTGCAAGAGAAGGTCTGCGTGGGAAGTGCATTTGAGCAGTGTTTACTTATCTCTTCAAACTCTCCCTCTCATGGCTTCTTCCTTTTCCTTCTCTCCCCCCTGCCTGCATCTTATCTCTTGTTGACTCAAAAACAAATAAGAAATCTCTTCTCTTGTTATAGGAAGAGCCAGGAAAAAAACAAAAAAGTTGACTCACTGGCCATGTCTGATGATGACCTAGGTCATATCTTTGGCAGAACTAAGCCTTAATCCCCTCTTCTCAAGTCTTAGGATATGAGGATATGGCCCTGCGGAGGAATGGACACAAACTTTTACTTTCTCATCCCTGTTGTTCTGCTTCTCTAAGAGGATTTCAGATGGAATTTCAAAGGAACATTTTAAACTTCAGAAATTGGAGTGCTGCTGCAGAGCTCGGTTGGCGCGAGGCCCAGAAGTCATTCCTCCTGTGGTGAAATAAAACTGGCTGCCACCGAGATCTGTGGAGATTTTCACCTGCTTCAAACTCCTGATGAGAAGGAGCCTCCTGGCTCGCTGAGTTCAGAGATTATAGTGTAGCCTGTAATCCAAATTTCCTTGGGAATTTATCAAGCTGCATGTTAAATCAAGATTGATTTTATTTTTTTCCCTTCTGTGTGACATCCACAGCTCTCTTCGGTAAAACATAAAGTAGCTTCATTTTCATTTCTTTTCTTTTCTTTTTTCTTTTTTCTGATAAACATTCTGATTTTCAACCAAGCTGGGTATTTGTAATAAAGTGTTTGATATGACAATGGCTGAAGCAGGATACTGGAATGACTGGTCCAAGTAGCTGGTCACACTGGTTGACATAACCCTTTGTGTATTTAAAATTGTCATTAGCAAACAGGAGAAAGAGAAGGGTGTTCCTGTGGGGGTGTTCTTGTGAAGGTGTAGTGGAAATGAGGCACAGCCCCAGACGACAGAGAGATGCCATAGAAAAAGAACCAGAGAATCATAAGATCATGGGGGTTGAAGGGATCTCTAGAGATCGCCTGATGCCGCCCCCCTGCTCCAGCAGGGTCACCCCGAGCAGGGGGCCCAGCATCGCAGTGTCCAGGCGCGCTTGGAATCTCTGCACACAAGGAGACTCCACAACCTCTCTGGGCAGCCTGAGCCAGGCTCCAACACCCTCACAGCAAAGTTTTTCTAAGTTTAAAAGGTTTGCTGTATAAAAGAGAAAGCAGATGCTGGGCAGGATTAATTCAAAGGCTGATACTTTAAGAGTTTCAAGACAGGATCCTCCTAAAGTCAATGGACTTTGTACCTGTGCCCCAGTTAAGAAGAGGAGTGCGAAGGGGTAGCTGAGTTAGTTGCTTGTATACTCGGGGTTTTTCTAAGGACCGTTGTCTGTTTGAAAATAGTGGCAGGGGGAAAAAAAAGACCTGGAAAACAGTTTTGAGAAAGAGGAGGAATTTTGGATGCCTCTACAGAAAACTCTCCCAAGTTAATTCCATTAAAGGTACTTGTTTTCAAGATTAGCCTTGATTTTCTTTCTGACCCGGGGCTGCTGGCCAAGTTTGCTAGAAGATGCTCCTAGAGGATGCTGAACTTTAAGAGCAACCAAAGATCCGTCACAAAAGCAATGCCGGCATTTGAGAGATAGTGATTGAGACCTTTATGGGTGTAAATCAGCAGAACCTCTTGGATGAGATGGAGGAGTTTAACTGGTATCTATCAGCTTAGTCCTTTTGAGGTTGGTGGGGGTGAAATGATTTAATTCAGTTGAGAATCTGTCCTAAGATACTCTTGAAGACTTATGGGAAACAGAGGTAGCTTCAAGACTTGGCTGCAGGGCTGGGCAAACCCAAGGGGAAGAAAAACGGCAAAAAAGGTATCAGGCACTCTAAGAGATGGTTCTTAAGAGCTGTCTAGGGAGAGTTTCTTCTTCTAAGAAATGAACAGCTCATGTTTTTGGCACCTTTTCTGGAAAAAAATAAAAAGAAGATACAGACCACCTCCTTCTGAGCGGAGCAGAGAGGCGATAAAGGAGCTGCTGTGTAAATGATTAAAGCCACTAAATCAATCCCTGATTTCTGGCAAATGGAGAAGCTAGTTCATGGAGCCTGGACACACTGCAAATACTCTGCTTTGCAGTACAGCTGGGTCCAGAACTGATAGGTCCTGGCTGAGTGCTGAGCTCAGGAGAGTTTGAGTGAGTGTACCCCTCTGAAAATTGTTAAAGGGTTGATAACTAATTTTGTACAGCAGGTCTCGGCTGCAACAGCAGGATGAGCCCACAGTTTTAGCTCAAAGCTGGAAGCATTCATGGAGTTTCGGAATTTCATTCTCTGTTTTTTTAGCTAGTTAAAAGCTGGGTAAACCCCTGCCCTTCTTAAGATGGATCCTCACGACAAAATTTTCATTTTCCTCCTCCGAGAACTGCCTGAGTCTTCAAGTGCCTGCAAATCTTTCAAGATCCATGTAGAGGATCCAAATAAGTGTTTAGTCTAAACTAGGCTGCCTTCCAACCAATAGAAGGCTCTCAGCACTTGACAGAGATATTTCCGAAGCTGAAGCGTGCAGTTAAATACCTTCTTTTGCTTGCACGCTAAGATAATTTTCCATTTTGTCTGTGGTCTTGCAAGAGTTAACTGCGTTCATTACCGCTAAGTCTAACGTGTCATCTATTGTTCTATGCAGGGCATTGCTTTTGCAGGTAGAAATTCTGCTCTCAGACATCAGTTTCTCTGAGTTATTCCACGAGCAAAGCCAAAAGGTCTGGAAGAGGTCACCTTGACTGCTCTGAGTTTCGCCTCTTCCACAGCATGAGCTGTGCCTAATGGAACAGGCCATTCCAGATGGATTATGCCAGAGTCTGTTAAAAGGAACAATTCCTCCCATCTGCTTTTGCCAGCCTGACATAACAATAACTGACCATTCAAATTAATATGATGTAGAACTGCAGCTCCTTATAATGACATCATTAACCAAAATAACGAGCAAAATGCTCAGGAGTTGTTGAGGTTTGATGGGCTCCCATGTAAACCTGTATCTCCTCTTACATCATCCTTGTGACACCTTGGGCACTCTGGTCTGGTGATGGTGAGAACTTCTTGTACCAGGCTATAGGACTCAACAAATATTAGCTTTCTTTTGAACAAATTTTATATGGGCATAAGAAACAATTTTATGCCTATGTGGGACTGGGAGAGGTTTCAGTTTTTAGATTTGTCTCTGGGTAGTAAAAGCATTATAGCCCTGGTCTTAGTTAAGAAGAGATGAAGAGCAGGAATTAGTATTATGAGTAAAAGCAAAGAAATAGTTATAAAGAGAAAAAGCCTTGTTGGCAATCTCCTTTTATATATATACATATTTATATTTTTTGCATAATCCAACCTCCTTTTCCCAACAGAAGCAAACCATCAGAAGATTTAAAGGACATGTGTCCAGGAGAATGACAAAGCTCTTATTACAACTAATTCCTTTTCTTTTTTTCTCCAATGCTACAAAGCATTTCCATACTTCTTTGCATTAATTTTACATTTAACAGGTTATTAGAATATCTCTTGGTATTGGCTAAAAATCGAGTTATTGACTTTGTGCTACTCATATATACATGAGATCTTTACAGTAAAGCTTTTACGCCTTACCTGATAATTCTTCAGTTTTTGAAGTCAAGTCAGCCTAAGCCCATTTCCATCTCACCACAAGTTCAACACCATCCGTCCTTCCTCTCCTTCCTTCCTCTTCTTCTTCCTCTCTTTCTCTCTCTCTTTCTTTCTTTTTTCCTTCTTTCCTTTTTTCTTTCTTCCTCCATTCTTCTTTCCTTCCTTGTTTTCTTCCTTGTATCCTTGTTTCCTTCCTTCCTTGTTTCTTTGTGTTTGTTGTGTGGTTTTTTTTTTCTCCTAACAAGACCCAGTGATCTTACTGACATTGTTGATCCTTCAGTTCTTGCTGTGATTCCCAGGGCAAAAAAGTCATCAAACTCCTCCTCTAGGCACTGCCCTTTGTAGGAACCTTTGGAAAATCATCAAGCACCAAGCAGCATTCCACAGTGTGTTGGGAAATTCTCTGTTCTCAGGAAAATACCCAATTGCTTTGATCTTTGTGCACTTGTGATAATTACTCTCTGTGAGGACATCAAGATCGTAACAGATTAGTAGTGTTATACCTGGAGTAATGTCTTCAGCTTTGTGGACCCCAACATAGGAAGAACATGGACCTGTTGGAGTCAAGCCAGAGGAGGCCACAGAAATGATCCAAGGCCTGAAACTCCTTTGCTGTGAGGACAGGTTGAGAGAGTTGGGTTTTGTTCAGCCTGGAGAAGAGAAGGCTCCAAGGAGACCTTATAGGGGCCTTTCAATACTTAGAGGGAGCTACAGGAAAGCTGGGGACACACACATCAACTTTTAACAAGGACATGTAGTGACAGAATGACATCATAACTTCAAACTGGAAGAAGGGAGATTTAGATTAGAAATTAGGAAGAAATTCTTCACTCTGAGGGTGGTGAGACACTGGCCCAGCTTGCCCAGGGAGGTTGTAGATGCTCCATCCCTGGATGTGTTCAAGGCCAGTTTGGATGGAACCTTGAGCAACGTGATCTAGTATAAGGCGTCCCTGCCTATGGCAGGAGGGGTTGGAACTAGATGACCTTTAAAGATCCCTTCCAGCTCAAGCCCTTCTATGATTTTATGATTACTCAAGAACGGTTATCTAGTTTAGAACTGATTGAAGCACTTACCTCATATACTCCTCTGATTGATTCTATCTCAGCGTTGGAAACACTGAAGTTTATCCATCAAGCTGTAACTGCATGTGGCCTTAGGTTTCTTTTCACAGTGCTATCGCCATTCCTGGCATCTCTGTAGCTCCTGTCAGTCTGCTCAGCTTAAAAGCTTCATCTATTCCAGTCTGCCACAGCGCCATGTGTGGCACCTGCATAACTTTTTATAGCTCCTTTCTTCCCCCAGGCACATTTTCATAACGCGTTTTCCTTCTGGCACTACGTAGTTCAGTTATCAGTTAGAGCCAAGGAAGCTGACAACGCTCTGGTAGGTTCATTGCCAGAGTTTTGAGAGAAAATAAGAGCTTTTGTATAACATAATGAAGTAACCAATTCCAACTGACTCATACTAAACGGAGGTAAAGACTGCACCACACACAGATGATCTAAAAATAATGACCATGAGAACCTCCAACAAATCGGTCGTGCAATTTCCATCGGCAGTTCCTGAGGCCTCAAGATGTTGGCCTGGAGGGTGTAAAAATGGTCCAGGCTCATTGCAAATCATTTATAAGGTCAAACTTCGAACGGACAAGCTCTCTTGTACCACTGGCCCCTCTGAGAATGATTTCTGATTACGCAGACACAGACGCAGAAGGTGTTGGGGTTTTTGGACCAAAACCTGTCATTGAGAGCTGCTGGTCCATCTTCTCCTGTCTCACCACAGCTTCAGGGAAAAGGTCCCCTTCTGAATGGCCTGGCTTGGCTGGGCATTTTGGCACACGCTAGACTTTATCGAGTCACCTGGTGTGGGTCTGGGCTTCCATCTGCCACATCTCAAGGCTATCTCACTCAAGACTTTTTGACAGATCTCTCTACTGTGGTCATGGCACACGTGGTGCATGCTGTGACCCATGGAGATAATGCCCAAAAGCTCTCTCATATGTTCCTTGAATCCTTCTGGCCAGGTGGATGCCCCAAATTATGACAACGCTGTCTCTCATGATATGAAATCCCTGTTCACCTGAGCTCTCCTTGATCCTACTGCAATGAGCTGAGCATGGCAGAGGGTGAAAGAGACTCTCTGCCATCTGGGAGGTCTCATCCTTGATGTTTTGTGGGACAGGAACTCAGCAGGCGACAGGACAGCCTCCGCACCCACCCACGGCGACAGAAGATCCTTTCTGTCCATTCAAAGGCGGCTTTGAAATAACACCATCAGTATCTCAAGTTCCCTGCCCTTGTGTTGCTTAATTTCTCTCTAACAGGGGCTCTGAAATTCGTCCAGAAATCTGCCTTCAGGTTCCTATCACCATTGTTTTAATGAATTGCTGAGTTTTTGATTTATTACCCTGAATGTCTGGCCAATGTAAATGTTTCCTTTCCTTAAAGCCAGCAAAGATTTGTAATATGCCTACAAATAATACTCCAACCCGACCACATCAGTGGGATGGCAGTAAATTACACAGAGCACGCGCAAGCTGCTCGCTGGTATATGTTATTGTGTGTAATTCCGTGTCGCTCATGTAACTCACGATCCGGCTTTTATCTCAGCCTGAAAATGGCCATAGAAGCCAAACACTTTTTGCCCATTTAAAGATGAATGACAACCCTTATGAAGCCTCCATCTACAATTTCTACAGCTCAGGCACAGAGGAGTTAGTTCATCTGATAGCAAAAGGTTGTCATCTTCAGGAACAGGGATACTCCTTTCTGGGGACGACGTATTTGGCATCTCCAAAAGGTTATCTCTGGAGTGTTCGCTTTTGCAGCTGGATCGTATCTTGAGAAATTTATTTCTTTAATAGGAAAGTTTAAAGGAACCTCCTGCTCCTTGATGGCTCTTTAATGTTTTCTGCTGAAGCTGTTCTCACAGAGCTTGAAGCATGCACCAGAGAAATCCAGTTAAACTTATTCTGGGGAGAAGAGGGTCATAATTTTCAGTGCTTGCAGCAGCCTTCATTTCAAGGCAGAACTGACGGTGAATGGTGGAAATTCATTAAGATCAAATTTCTTAATCCTTGGTTTCTTCAAATCCTGGACCCTGGAGTTAGGTGACTACAAAGCCACTTTATCCCTCCCCTTTGCCTTCTCTTTGCTTTTATTGAAAAGAAACTTTCTTTTAAGCTGAAAAGGCCTTTAAACTTCCAAGGATTCAAGGAAAGCACATGAGAATGTGTCACTAGTGGTCCCACAGCTCAAAAACCCTAGTTGACAAAAAAAGTTACCCTATGTCTATAAGATAAAACCATTTTGTGCACAGTGGAAAGCAGGATGTCTGCTCTCCAGTGTCTTTCAAGGCTGCTTGATTGTTTCCACTCAATCATATAGGAGGCTACATGTGAGCTTCTACCTTGTAGAGCACCAGAGGCTCCTCTGGGGCTTGGAATGGATTCTTAAAACCTGAAAAAGACCAATTGATCATAGTTGGAGCCTCTACAAATCTTCCTCCGTGTGATCTCACTGGTCATTAGTAAAGTTGGGGTTCTCATCACAGTTTTTGTCTAGATGGGAGATGTTGTCAAGCCTCTTGGCTCTGTTTGGATGTTGATTTTCATTAAACTCTGTAGAAACTTGTGGGAGTTTATCTCACGTTCGTCTGCCATTGGCACGTGGGGTGAAAGCTGTGAGGGGATGCAGCAAGGGGACAAAGAGAGGTTCCATCAAGTCACAGTCAGAACATTCCACCGTGTCCTTAGGAGACCGGGTGGAAAGCAAACTCAGCGAGGCTGAGAGTTCGTGTGATGCAAAATCAGCCCCCACAAGGCCATGGACGCAGTTTGATTTCCTCTGTGGCTGGGCATGACTGGCTTTAATCGTCACCAGGCTGTTCCTCTCGACGCCAAACATCAGCTTCATTCAGCAGGTGCCTCGCAGCAGTTTTGCTTCTGCAGGAGGGAGCAGATGAACTGATCTAAGCAGACTAGTTCAGATCCTGGTTCTGTGGCTTGGGCTCTCCTCCAGTTATCTTTTCTCAGACAAGGGTTTTCTGAAGCCACAAAGGGAATCCCATCCAGACACAGACTGTGAATGAAGGCATTCCCATACTCAAACAATCAGCATTTCTCCAAGAGCCCAGCACAGAGATGAGAAATCAGGAGGATGTTGCAGCAGGATTGTTTTTCAATCCCTTTTGTTGCCAGCAATGGGCTAGACTTTGTCCTGGACTGCATGTCTGTGATTTGGAGAAAGAAGGAGGGATAATGTCCAAAGAACTGAGTGATCTACGCAGGCGCTGGATCTGTTCACATCCAGCCAGATAGAATCACAGAATCCCAGACTGGTTTGGTTTGGAAGGGACCTTTCAAGGTCCAACCCCCCTTCAGGGAGCAGGGCCATGTTGCTCAAAGCCCCGGCCAACCTCCCCTGCAATAGTTCCAGGAATGGAGCAGTGACCACCTCTCTGAGCAACCTGGGCCAGGCTCTCACCACCCTCAGCATCAAAAAATTTCTTTCTTCTAGTTTAACTCTCCCTCTTTTAATTTAAAACCATCCTCCCTTGTCCTGTCCCAACAGGCCCTGCTAAAAAGATGGTTCTTGTAAGTCCCCTTGATGTATTGGAAGGCCAGCAAGGTGACCATTAAGCAAAGAAGAGCAAAAACCAGGCAGCCCCCACTTACCATTTCTTCAAACCTTGGCCAAAGCAACTGGATCAATACATGAAAAAATGTTCAATCACATTACTGGGATGGCATGAAGACTTTTTTGAAGAGCAGATCTCCTCAGGTTAGGTCCTCTGTAGGACAGCCCATGGTAGGAACATGTCTGGGGAGCTGGGGGCATGTTCACCGTGTTAGGCCATGTCATAGTGGGATTTAGGGTCTTCACAAAGTCAGGCTGCAGATGCAAGGAAAACCAGATGACAGGCTGTAGGTCAAAGCCAACTGGCAATGCCATGGTCTTTCTTCACTTCAGGATGTCAGGCACAGGCTCTGGGAGCTCACAATGGAATGGGATGCGTACGATCATGGAGTAGAAGAGAAACCGCCTCTACCCTGTGAAAACATGATGTCCTAGACTAGCTAGAGGAGATAGTGAGATACGAGCCAGTTTGGAATGTCGTGCTGGACACATGACGTGACACACAACGTTTAACGAGTCTGTTCATCTGAGTATGATCTCCATTGAGCAATTTAAGGTGAGAAAGAACAAGCTAATCCACATGGGGAGTGGGGTCACACCCATGGCCTGGCTAGTATTTTAGGGCTGCCTCAGAGACATGTTCTCCCCTAGCAACTCCTAACAGCTCTCCTCTTTATTTCTGGGCCAGAAGAAACTTGTAGCCCAAATCTGGTCCATTAACACAGGGCTTGTGCGTGTCCTTTCTGGAGCTCCTCTTGTTTTGGGTTGTGCTGAAGATCAGATTCACTATCTCCCAGAGGAAACCAGCTTTTGCTTTCAGTACCCTGTCCTCCATCACATCCCTTTGGTTCCAACTGGTAACAAAGGTAGATGACTCATGGCGTTGTCAGTTCTTTATAGAAAACAGATTGTCTACGAGAAGTGACTCAGAGGACCCGCCTCAAATATTGAACAATGGGGCCAGTCACCCAGCAGAGCCTCACAAAGCAAACAGCACTGAAACCAGAACCCAGGGTCCTGTCCCATGTCAGCAGAAATATTATTCCAGTGGTGGTTCCACTAGACTCAAAGGCACAATTGTCAAGGGTCTGATTTTAGAGGGAGCACTTAAAGTAATTTATGGCATATGAATATTGTCAGGAGCAAGAGTTAAAGTGATATAATGTCCTACAGGGTGGTGAGGTGGGAAATACTGGTTTTATGTCTGTATTATCAGAATTCTGCTATTAGATGCAAGACCAAGTTCAATTCTGACTGTTTTAATGACATGCATGTACTATTAACCATCTGGTTTAGACTTGGACATCTAATCCAGGCTGGATTTTCAGTGAAAATCTCAGTTCTGCTCCTCTTACTCTCACCAGATGGACCTTCATTTTCCACATAACTCTCTTTATCATCAATATTTCTGTACTGTATGAAGAGGTAGCATTAGGTTCCTGCAATACCTTCTTCTGTGCTCTGCTCTCAGCTTTCTGTGGTCTGGGCTTTGAGGTACCATCTAGAAGTGTTTAAGGAGTGGGCAGCTTGGCTACTGGTAGAGATTCCTGGGATCTAGCTGATCTTTGGGGGTGGGCAATAGCTCTCATATCTTTTTTCCCTTACTTGTCATTTGCACAGCTCAATGGAGACCATAATTTTAGTAATTATGAGAACCAGGAATCTCTGCGGGGTGTTGTGATCCTGGTTTGGGAGCTGAGAATTTGAGGGCTTGAATTCTGAATAATCTTCTCACACAAATGACAGCTTTTATTGCGTGTAATGAGAAGGGCCAGCCCTTTGTCATGCTGCAGAGAAAGCCATCTATACTTAAAGTCACTGCTCTGTGCCTGCAATTGCTTTAATGACATAGGTACAACCCCAGCCTCTTTTTGGAGTGTGGTTTTATGTGTGTGAGCTGGAAAATGCAAGTCTTGTGTCCGGGTTACAGCACTAGAATCTGAGGCTCTCTCAAGTGGCATTCAGGAGGTTAGAAGGGTGTTATCCAGCTTCTCTTTATCTCCTCTACTTTTCTGCTGTGTTGGTTAAACCTTGGTCATGGCTACAGAGAAATAACCATGAAGTGTTGAGTTGAGTCTTCAGGTGGATGCATCCCTCATCACAGGGGGATCTCTCTAGTCTAAATCTCCTCTCTTTTAGTTTAAACCCCTCCCCCTTTGTTCTGTCTCAACAGGCCCTGCTAAA
>WEIS01074748.1:0-19105 GCA_013389965.1 Todus mexicanus | reverse complement strand
AGTGTACAAATATAGTCCACCGAAAAAAGGCCTACAGGGCAAAGCTGTCAAAAGCAGTGTCACTCCCCTGTTAGCAGCAGAGGCATGGACAGGGAATGCCAAGGGCATCGCTGGGCCTCCCTGTGCTACTGGGGGATTTATCTGGCGCAATTAAAACTAAGAAGAAAAGTGATGAAGATCAGGAAATGAACATTAATTTTTGCTACCTAACGGTGTTTCTATCTTGTACAGAAATATTTCATGGTTGTCCTTAGGAAGCCTTACAGCGATGCTCTCTTTTGAAACGTGATGTGTTGGGGAGAGCAGCTTAAATCAGGCAAGAGTAATCCACTGACAAAGGGATTCTTGCTTTATAGGTAGCAAAGCAAGAACAGAAATCACCAAAATCAAGCTGTGTAAGAGAAGAATCAAGTCCATGACATGGGCATAGAGCTGGATCTGCTCCATTAGCTGTCTGACACTTGTGGGTTTGTATGGTTTGAACCACAATTCTATGGCCCTAAGAAGGATATTAATTCAACAGAAATGCAGTGAAGACTCTCTTGAGGTTACAGAAGATAGGATGACTGCAGGCTTTCATAATAAACTATGAGCTTCAACTCTAGCATAGGTTTCTAGCAACTGAAAGTTCGCTACAGCAAAAGAAGGAATCATAGAACTATTTAGGTTGGAAAAGACCTAAGCTCATCATGTCCAACCGTTGTCCAGCATTCAGTGGGCAGACAATTCACATGAAAAGATCATTGCTATCATGCTACCTGCTGCAGTCTCATCAAAGACTCCTAAGAGCAAGCTGGCTTATGTCACAGCCTCTTAGCAAAGCAACTTCAGAGAATCACCAGTCCTAATTCCAAAGCACCATCCATAATGCAAAAAGAAATGCAGATGTTCTTTTGATCATGCTTTCCTTAAAAAGTAAAAAATGAAGTCAGAAATAGCTTCCAATCTGATTCTTAGGTTGGTGATGTCTATTGTCCTGTTTCATTCTCGTTTCATCCGATATTATAACAGCCTCCCGTGATCATTTTCGACTCATGAATCACCAGGTAGGGAACAAAAAGTTCATTGTTCCAGCAACAGAAGCAGCCCGGGTGGAAGATTCTGTGTCAGCAGAGGAAGAGGAGGCACAAGGAGCTTGAGTCTATTCACTGAAGCAAAGAGTTCCAGTCTCATTTGCAAAATGCTTCACGTTTTCCAATAAGAGTGTCTGTAGCAAATAGCATTGAATTTAAAGACCTGGGGTCAAAAGGATGAAGGAGAGAACATCTTAACTCTTCCCATGTGCTGTTACTTGTTACTTATGGCTTAAATCTGTCTTGTCCATGGATCCAAGGTTTCATCATGCTGACTTACAATCTTTTCCGTATATTGCAGCAGGACACCTACTTTATTGTTGTTCCAAGACAACAATTCACCGAGCTTCTCTAACTAGGGATTTTGACAGGATTGACAGTTGCAATAAAATATATGCTCAGCTCTAAAAGTCAATTAAGGGTGCACCATAAATGAGATGTGACAAAAGAAAAGCTGAGATATTATAAAGATGAAGGAAAGGGGCGGTTAATTAACTCAGCTTCACCTTCCTTCTTCCATAGCTCTGGTAAATATAGAGAGCAGTAGTTACTCTTGTGTAAGGGGAAGGTAGGCTGCAGTCATTACGTTGCCTGCAGCAGACACTCCTTGAGACTGGTACAATTTGCCACATCCAGACCTAAATGACAGTTTTGCTGTCACCTCCACGAGGAACACATCTAGCTACAAGTATCCAGCGTCTACCTTTTCTGTTTGTACATCAGTCTGTTGGCAAGAAGAGCATAGCAACTAATGATTTTCCTCTGTGGAAATAATTTTGAAACATTGCTTGTAGAAAGCAGCAAAGTGGGCTTGTTTTCAATGCTATTCGGATGAGGACACATCAAGCAAGACACCAACTCTTCTGTTGAACAATACTATCCGAACACAGCAATGTTAAGCTTCTTCTCAAGCCTGGTATGGAACCGTTGTAGGTATTAGATCAAGCTCCTTACCCCTTTCCCCCCAAACACCAAACACATTCATTAGTATTTTTCCTAGAGAAAGCAACAACTCTGATCTCTACCCCAATCATATCACCATACAAGTGCCTTCAAGCTAACATGAAGGGTTGCCTAGCAACAGCACTAAACCTGCCGGGAATCATCCCGCTACTGATTTTTGCATTGATATTTTGATTCCCAAAGATGCTTTGTAATAATAAAAGACACTATTAACCCTGTTTTCTTACCTTGGAATTTAATTAATGTTTTTACTGCTGTGAAAGTCACTGCTTTCCAAAATTTCTAACTGTTTTGTCAGCTCTTAGGGCATTTCGGAGCAACACACAGCAATGGGTCCGCCAGAAAACCCACAGGTTTCACACAAACGGCATCTAGAGATCTTATTGATGCTCTTAAATCTATACAAGAGTCACTCCTTGCAATGCATCCGTTGCTGGGAGTGAATTCTGAGTTCACAGGACAAGAAGAGTTGCATGCAGTCTCTGCTGGTGGCTTTTACAAAGTTGGCATCAACAACCAGTATGTGTAATAGCCGTGTTCTACATATCTTAGTTTAACAGAAAACTAGTAATGAAAGAATTGCCACAACTCACAGTATCCACAAATCAAACAAACATGAAGTTGAACAAAAAATACATTTGTTTAGAAGAGGAAGAACTACTCATGAGTAAGCATTTCAGGTTAAGGGGAATTCCTTCAAGGACACCAAAACTCAAGGGTATTTTTTACAACACTGCTCCGCTGTAATAAGTCTTACAATGAGCATAAGGCCCAGGAGTTACATACTGAAGTACAGATGGATTTACCTTAAAGCTAGAATGAAGGTAAGGACAGAAATAATCTACGTCTTTTAGAAAGCAGAATGTTATTCTTGGGCTAAGAAGTGGCAAATTCCTGTCCCATCGTGCCCCAGCCCTACTGCAGTGTTATCTCAAAGATAGCGATGTCCTAATCAAAAGCCATTACTAAGCTGAGGAGCAGACTTTATCGCGCTTTGTTTCTCCTGGACATCATAGAAAAGTCGTAGTTGTTGAGACAGTAAATATTTTTCTGCTGTTAATAGTAAAATGCAACACATGGACAAAAATCCTGGTGCTCTCAGCTCCCACGGCCAACACAATAAAAACTGATGGAACGCAGAGACAGCTGTAGGTAGATGCAAATAACCAGCAAGACATGAAGTAGATCCTAGCACTGCCTCTTAACTTGTGCTTGAACAAAGTTTTAGGACATCTGTACTTCTTCACCTTCTAGTGACTGCTCACATAAGAGGCAGTCTCATTTCAGAAGTGAGGAGACCTTTTTTTCTTGAAGGTTGGAGCCCCTTGTGTGCATCCCTTTCATCATCTACAACTTTAAAGCCCCTGTAAGTGACTGCAGGTACTTGAACAGGTGCAGACAGGGCCTGAGGGCTAGACCTTCTATCTGAGAAGAGTAACACCGATAAGAGAACTCTTGCTAGAGCTTCAGGCTGTAGGCCAAAAATAAAAGATCTGTTTGCACTGGACAGGGTAGCCCGAAGTAACACAGTTCCTGGGGGCTACCAGACTCCTGACTCAAGACTATGGATAAGAAACTGCCAACATCCTTCTCCATAAACTAATGTCAAATTGCATAATTGAAGGAGTATTCCAAATCAAAAACCCCCAAAGATCCAGTCCAGGTTGGCTTTGCATTAGCAGTGGTGCTGTGGAACGAAGCCATCCACTGATTCCACATAGGAATCAATTAGATCCCATGGAAAATGGCTGATCTTAAACCTGAGTTAAACACCAAAGTCATGATCTGCAGAGCTCTCCACACACAGGTCTGAGGCTCTCTCTCTCAAATTCTGAAAAATCACAGCAGGTTTTCCTTTCTGTCTTTGCACGTGGTGGTTGGCACACCGCTGGGGAACCTCACGTGAGCTTTAGGGAAGGCAGTCAAGCTCCCAGGTTGCAACCTGCACCCCAAAGAAATCAACTGGCACCGTTCCCTCTATTTTCATAACATAAGCAGCTCTCTCTAACAAATCAATTCCAAACAGAACAAGTTGTTTGACAATTATCATTTCAAACAAATATTTCCAGCCACATGCAAAATACTGTGGGGAAAAAAAAAAAGGGGGCAAACTTTCAATAAACAGAAAGTAGATGATTGTTCTCAAATGACAGCTTTCATGCTGTTTATCCCAAAGGATCCTCAGAGCTTATGTAGTATGAAATAAATTTGCCACTGGTTAAAAATGTAAATTCTTTAAATACATAAAACCCTAACGAAAAGGCTTGTAACATTTCCCTTTTCCTGATTCTCACTTCTCTTTTTATCTTTCGAGAAGACGACGTTGATTATAATTACAGTGGAGACTAAAATGTAAGCTTGATTTTATGTTAAAAAGTAATTATTATTTGGAAAGTAAAATGGGCTCTTAGCGTATGTGTGTGACTGGGCGTGTGCGTGTGCCCCTACACATGAATGCATGTGTGGCTTGTTTCATGGCTCCTAAAGAATTTCCTTTTAATGCACCAAGTACATTTCGTATTTCAATGCACATAATTTGTAGAGAGCACACAAAAGACAGAGGATCTGCCTATGGAGATGAGCAAGAAAAGCTGCTTTGAGCTTCCATCATCTCTTTAATGGTTTCAAGATGCAGAGTAATGCAGAGCACAGGGACTGACTCTGCCTTCTTGGGGAAGGAACGGGGGCTGCAGGATCAGTGCTACAGCCTGTCGCTTTCTGCTCATGGTTGGAGGAGCTTGTGATCGTCACTGCGGGGTCAGCTCTTGTCAGGTCAGAGCATACTACAGCTCATGCTCAGTCTCCATGGTCTCCATGGCCCTGGAGGCACCGAGTGCAAGCTCAGGTCTGAAGGCACAAGAGTGTAGCACGAATCTCAGACTTGTAACAGGATCAAGCATTTGCTAGTTAAGTGGACTGATTTCAGATGCCTTTATTCTTTTTAAATAGGATTTTCAACTGACCATATTGCTCACGGAAGTGGTGAAAAGGTGACAGTTGGGACCCCTCATGTGTCCATCCTCTACACCTAAACACAAACAAGACAAGCTCCCTGCTTGAGTTCACAGACTGTCTACCTCTGTACAGAGCAAACACACAGCTGTGGATTTTTCTGGGAACTGGATTAGATTTAAAAGCACTTGGTGGTATCTCTCCTAACGATTCTTTTCTTTCCTTAGAAACATCAGCACAGATCCTGTGAGCAAGCTGCGCAATACCTTTCAGAGATAGCCACTGCACACGTGCAAATCAAGCACGCAATGCACAAGCAGTGAGCCCACGAGACTCACAGATGGAGTGGCTGGTGCAACATGCTGGACTTGGGACACACACAGCACCGTGTCCTACATACACAAGCCCAGCAGAGCCAGAACACAGGCACATGCTTCATGTTTAGACTAAAGTCCAGCACTGTGAGGACATCAGCTGTGCTTACATATCAGACAACAAGTATGTGATCCTGTTCACTATGGTGATCCCAATGTCCTAGTGACAGGCTCCACTAGCTCTCCTAAGATCATGCATCTACCCCAACACATTAGAATGATCTTTAGATGTGCAACTACTGGAGTTCCGCTGCACAGCTCTTTGGATCAGGGAGCAGACGATCTGAGCCCTAGCTCCGCAACTCCTGTTCACTCGCTGTACAGCTGTGCCAATAGTGCCTTGCAATTTCATTCTTTCTTGAGAAAACAAAAAGATCTTTCTTGCATACCAAGCTTCCCTTCTCACGCTTACTCAGGTCATGTTCTCTTGGAACATATCTTGAAGTGACTAAAATGGCTATTAATCTTTTTTATATTTTCCTTTTCAGTTCACAGGGACTGAAATAACCGTGCCTGCTGTGTTGCTGCCTGGTGAAACGCTGTTTGACAGACGGACCAGTGCTACAGGCACGCTGGGTGACATGGGTGCCAGCCAGTAGCTTGAACACTTCTGAGTGTCAGATTGTATCGGACAAAGCACTTGAAGCAGGTATGGACCATGTCCAGACTACTGGAGTAGTTTCTGGAAAGAACTCACCTACGATCTGTACCTAGGTCTCTTTTCGAATGGCAGCCCTGAGGTCACAGCAGATGGAATCCCAGGAGGAAACCAGCATGTGCATGATAGTGACTATCACAATTTTCTAGAGACCAGGGCTGAAGCTCAGCTCAGACTGCTCATCTGCTCATAGGTAAAGAAGGAAGTTTAGAAGGGAAGATTTCCTTTGGGATCCTTTTCTAGCGGCAAAGTTGTAGGTACAGGCAATGACTGGTTGGCCCATTTATAGAGGAGAAACTGTAGTTGCACTGAACTCTGTGTCAGTACATAGTCTGTCTATGTTTTTGTTCCCACCCTTTCTTGTAATGACTTGCAATTCATACAAGCAAAGGCTAATGATGAGAGGAAATTAGCTGTTATCCTTTTCATTTCATAATTAATGCTGTCTACAGTCCTCATCAGTAGGTGTCTGTTGTGGAATTTCCTATCCTTTGCTTTGCCCCAAGCAGAAAGATACTACATTAAATCAGTTACTGCTTTGCTGTAGAATGGACAACCCTAGAGGCATGCATACAGCTGGCTTGAACACACAGCCTGTATCTGAAGGACATGAGAAGTTTTCAGTATGTGTTGGATGACCATCTGAGTAGAATGTCATGTCATAACCCACAGTCTTTGGATGGAAGCAACTGACCAAAGTGCCAGCATCTGAAGATCACTATTACAGAGGAGCTCAAGTTTTGCTTTGAAGTCTGCAACCTAGATCCATCTCCGCCTCTATTTTTTAGTGAAATCAGCCTAACAAGAACATTGGTTTTTACAGTGATAATCCTCACAAAATTTATCTTGGTCTTTCTAAAACTTGACCAGTTTTTGCAGTCAGATGTTCAAGCACCAGCATTACAGACAGTGGAAGTGCACCATCCTCTGCTTTTAGTCACGGCAGAAGCATGAAAGGAACTCCAACATTCGAACAGATTTTAATTCAAATTTGAACTGTGCTTTAGATCAACTTCAGGCATCCTTCACCTTTTATAGCTTCATGCATGAATTTTGACTGACTTGGTGGACTGAATTTGCCCTCAGCATGTGGTTCACACTGATTCAGAGACTATAAATCTAGCAACCAAACTAAAGCCTCAGTCAGATGCTGCCCAAAGAGCCCATTAGGGGAAAAAAAAAGAATGCCTGAAAATTCAAAGCCACAGTCACATTTCATTGCTAGGTGTGACTGCATTAATGACAAAGGAATTGGGAAAAGTTTAAAATAGTTTGAACCAAACTAGGCCGTTTGTTGTCCAGTTCATATTTTTATGTATCCCTTGTGGATTAGAACTGAAGATGTTGAGAGGCTTTTCTTTTTTTTTTTAATTCCCTAGGAGTGATTTATTTACGTAAAGAATAAGGAAATGTTATTCAGTGGAACAGATGTCCCCATTCTCCCACTAATACTATTGAATGGATTGAAACTGGTGGTAAACTAACATCAAAAGATCTACTGCAAAGATGATAGCAATTCTAGGGATGTGATTTCCATAGAGTTTGTTTCAGGGTTGGCTTCTTTGATGCCACAAAAAGATTCAAGAGTTTCTCATGACTGACAGATTTTTTTAATACCTTTCTTCCATGTCAAAACATGACAGTGCAGCTTTTTGCTCTGAGAAAATAGATTAAATTCTATAAATGCATCATCTTTAATAGATTGGCTCTTCTCTCCTTGGCTACTTATTTTCAGGAACCTTACAGGAATTTAATGTCTTGAGCCCTTTGTTCCTTAATCATATCTGCTTGAACTTTATCGAGTACAAAGACAACTTAGGGTAGGATGAGAAAACGAGTGTCAAAACCTCCTGAGATGCATTTCCTTAGGAACTCAAGGTGAAGATAAATAACTTCTCAAGCACTTATAGACAAACCCTGGCTGGGGAACTTGGGAGGATACAACTTTGCAGGTTTGCCCCTGGGTGCAGCTGGAAGCAGCTGATGCAGAGTTTCTCAGGCTCCTTCTCCTCTTCCCACATCTCATTGTTTCTGTGCCAAAATAAAAGAACCAGAAATCTATTTTTACAGTAGGTTGTGCTAGCTAAAGGCATCCATCATCTCCTGAAGATATTACACATGGGTGAACCTTCTTGGTTCATTCCAAACCAGGCTGTATTTTGTAAACGCAATTTGCAATTCAGGCAGAGCCCAGCAAACCTGGCTCTATTCATCAGCATGCTACCATCAGCTGCACGCAAAATACTAGAGCATTTTTAAGTCACCTGACTTGCCCCTTCAGTTTCTGCTGTGGATTCACAGAAAAGATACAGAGGTAACTTTGCCCCCTGCTGTTGCTACTTGGAAGTCTCTGCACGACAGATTTGTCCAGGTTATTTCTGTTGAAAAGCATCTATAAATAGCTTGCATAACGCCTCGAGCGCGTTATGGAATTATTGGGAGTTTTGCCTGATTAGAAGAAATAAGAAGTAAAGGCTCCAAGAAAGGAGCTCAGGATTTTACATAGTAATAAAGAAGAGCAACTGAAGGGCTATGGATCTATTCATGTGCTAAAAATTAAGAACATACTCAAGCGTTTTGCTCAGCTGGAGACACTTGGCCTATGAAATAAAGTTGGTCCTTATTTTCCCCCCAAACCAAAAATGGCCACAAAATGTTTCACATCACAAAATGTCTGTGTAAGGTCAGAACTTTGTCACTATCAACTAATTTATTGACAAAAGACTTGTTTATTCAGTGTGTTTAGATTCTCTTCCTTGCCTTTTCATACCGAAGACCTGGAAGCAATTTCTCAGTAGATGTCTGGAGAAAAAAGAAAAGGCAATTGTATGATAGCGAATAGACTAGAGCAACCTTGGAGCAAAAGATGCATCAAATTATAGCTTACAGGTTGCATACACTTCCATGCCTCCTGTCTGAATGGGCATAGCAGGGTTTTGAATAGCACCACAGGGACAGCTACTCCTGCTTAGCCACCAAACAAAAGATGCAGCTAAACACCACCAGTCAGTGCTGGGTTTTGAAGGGCAAGGGAATAACAATAGGGAACATTCCTCTTGTGATAGGCATATATAGATGCTTTGTAACTAATACAAGCCAGAATGAATGACAATTTTTATTGGAAATTCTTGTCATGGTCAGGTCATGCATTAAGGAATGCTCTGTGTTTCTTCTGGAGCACAGAAATGGAGGAATCCTCTTGCCTAAGCTGCTTTGGGATTCACGTAAAAATACTTTTTTCTCTCTCTTCACTCTCAGGTAGCTAACAGCACACACTCATTGGAGCCGTTTGATCATGCGCTTGCACAACAACAGCCCAAAGCAAATAATTCTTTACACTGAGTTCAATGTACTTTACATTAGGCCTTGAGAGTCTAAGTGCATTCACCAGTGTGATTTACAGGCAAGGCAAGACATACGTCCATATCATCTTAGGCTACCATATATTCATTAATAAATGTGGATCAATTTACTACTGTAGTAGGTAGGTTAGTTTTTCTTCTGGTCTGGCACAAAGCCGTTTATCTCACAGACATCAAATCTGATGAGCTGCCGGCTGAAGTGTTTCGCTAAACTAGAATAAATAGCTGACTCTGCAGGACAAGAACTGTGTGAACTGTTCTGTGCACATGGTATTTATACTGAATTTTTTTTTTCATGGGATTTACAACAGGCCAACAGGTCTCCAAAACTCAGTTCTGGTTCTCGTCTAGAGTTGTAGGTGGCTGATAGTTTATTTGGGGTACATGCACTTTGGGGTGGACTAGCCCACGGCACATCCTTGAAAACCACTTAGAGATTCTTTTCACCTGGAGTTTAACCTCATGACATTCAATCTTGTTCAGCTGCGCCTGATTCAATCATCTGAGTGGTGTTGCAGGATGAGATTTCAATCTGAGATAGAAGAATTAGACCAATCTAGCTCCTTTTCACAAAACCCCATAGTCATTTTCTCTAAGTCAGTGCAACAGTAAAATCTTTTATCAGCGAGCTGCTGGGATCTAAATAATATTGGGGGTTGGTAAGGTGACTGCCTACTGGAATAGCTTCAGAAGTTAGTTTTGCATTCACATACCACAAAGCCAAGGAATTCTCAGTCAGAAAGCTTTCTGTTGTAGCCCACAGACTGTCATTACCTTTTGTAAATGAGGACCCTCAGGAAGAGCTGATCTGGTGCCCACTAAAGTCACTGAACAATCCTTGTGGCCTTCAGTGGATATTTGATAAGACAAGCAACTGCAGGTGTCCTCTCTTGAAATGATAGACAGACACCAGCTCAATTACACCGATACACGAAGCTTCCCTAATATCATATGCTATGGATAATCGCAAGAGAAACATGGGTGGTTTTGATACGATCGAAGATGTTACAAACGATAGTTAATCTAAGCCAATCAAGACCATCAAGCATCAGTGACATCCAAAGAATGTGATTTCTAGATTTACTCAAGTTTTTTTAAGAGGTGACATTTAACTAGGGCACAACACATTTTTCTGAATAAATTGGAAGAGCCTAACTAACTACCCATCAACCTGGCAAGTAAGAACCCTCACACTCTGCATGACTCAAGGCCAGAGTTCCAGAGTTAAAGTGCTAGCAAGGAAAGGGTTCCCATTGCAAGCCTTCATAAATGCAGCACTGCCAGCTCTGCCTGGCACCTAAGGCTTGTCTATAGAGAACGTAGTGCCAACTTCCAGCCTCCCCTGCAGATGAGTTCTTCCCTCCCATTGCTCCCACCTCCATGTTTTCCTGATGTGGTTATAGAATCAGAGAATCACAGAATGGTTTGGGTTGGAAGGGAGCTAAAAGATCATCCAGTTCCAACCCTCCTGCCATGGGCAGGGCACCTCCCACTAGAGCAGGTTGCTCAGAGCCCCATCCAGCCTGGCCTTAAAGGCTTCCAGGGATGGGGCATCTACCACCTGCCTTGGGAACCTGTTCCAGTGTCTCACCACCCTCATGGGGAAGAACTTCCTCCTAAAGTCTAATCTGAATCTCCCCAGATCTAGTTTTGCTCCATGCCCCCCAGTCCTACCACCACCCAACATCTTGAAAAGTCCCTCCCCAGCTTTCTTGTAGCCCCCTTAAGATATTGGAAGGCCACAAGAAGGTCTCCTCAGAGCCTTCTCTTCTCCAGACTGAATAACCCCAACTCTCTCAGTCTGTCTTCATGGCTGCTGAGCTTCAACCTCAACAATGCGTATCATACGATATCTTATACAACATCCTCAAAACACAGTACCATGTATATATAAACCATATTCTTTACAGACCAGATTTTGGTTTTCCTCACTATTAAACCCTTTCAAAAGGCTGTCCAAGGACACTGTACAGAAGTCAGCACTTTCCTTCAGCCAGACAATCAAGCTGCTCCCAGTCACTTGAGAACTGAACATCAGTTACTTAGCAACTGGGGAGGCAATTTGGGAGCATGCACCACCCTTGCCACTCTCTTCTCACAAACCTGTCACAGACCCAGCTACTCTGTGCGAGTAATCCTCGCCACAAAGGCAGAAAAGGTTAATGTAAGAAGATTATACATTTCCAGAAATAACACTTTCCTCCAACACTTCTCTAAACTGTAGCCAGGGAATGTCTAGTATATAATTTTCTCTGCAATCACTGGATACTTAATACAACAACTCATCAGTCAAAAGCTGTTTCTAGGTCAGAGACAAGGCTTGAGTGAAACACTTACTTAAGTACAAGTGAATTCATCATGTCTTGGTCAACTGTAGGCCTGCTTGCCTTTGCGGTTCAGATACACCACGTGTCTGCAAGAGGTTTTGTTCTGTTGGAGAAACTGCCAATAATTTCAAAAGCCTTAATTTATTCATATACACATTATTGTTTGTATATGAAACTCCATGCTAGATACTGATGGATTTAATTTAAGGATTGGCTCACTCTGCATCATTCTTTGCAGATACAACAGGTTACAAAGACTTCGCGTTAATTTCTATACTTACTTTTGGTGTTTTATTGCTAGTTTCCTTCATCCTTGGTCTTACACAATCTGACTTACATCTTTCTCAGGCTTCACCTCACTATTTCCAGCAATGATTCAGAGTTGCAGTTGAAGACCCTACCACTAAAATCATGACTTTGACTAACTGGTTTTGTTCTCTTGCGAAAAAAGAGCATGCCATATCTACTTTGCACTGCGCTATTTTGATGTTATCTTCACAGGAAAAGGCCCTGTAGATGTTAACTCGTTCAAGTGGACGTTTTCTTATCATCATCAGCTAAATATACTACTTTGGCTTGGCATTTTTAGATGGCATTTTTTAAGCTTTCCTAAGATTCACAGAAGCTGAACATTTATACACAAAGAGGAGAAGTTTAAGCCTGTTGAACTTCTTAGAAGAGCTGATCTTTTAAAACAATCTTTTTAAAACAAATTCCTTCGCCATCAATAAACAACGTTTTCTAGGAGTTCTAGGATTCCTCCTGCTAACAGCTGCTTCCTATGTGACTAAGTCTGGCACATTCAGACATTTTATTGTTGACTTGATAGGCAAGACAATTCACAACCTTTCTCTTCCAAGTAGGACAGCCAGGTTTAAATACTCCTCTTTCCTCTACATCATCTACTTGGATAGAAAGTTCTTTATGTTTGCTTTCTATGGAGGGAAGAAAGCACAATGAAATGAGCAAAGATAGTAAGGAGCAGGAAAAAACCCAAAGCATCTGCTCAATCCAATTTCATGACAATTAAGAATAGGTTTAGCAACACATTTTAGTTCTATGGAAGGCTAATACAAGCAGACAAGTCTACGTAGAAAATATGTATGTACAGTCTTGAGATATTACTGCACCAAATCACAAGAGCAAACAAATTCCTTCAACAACCACCCCATAGGTGATCGTCTGTAAAAAGAAGAACTGGAGAAACATGCAGCCAACCCCACTGACTTACATGGTTTTATTACTCTTCTGACTTCACTGCTATGAAGCTATTCTGACTAGAGCTTGAGCTACGTAGGTAGGCTACTAAATCTAGCGCTCTTCTGGCTTGAAGGAAGTAAGAACTCAGAATTATCTCCTGTTTAACTAACACGTGTAGGTGACCGTATTTGCCACTGGCACCTGAACACTGCTACTACACACTTCCTAGCATTTTTCCAGCATCCGTGGTGACTGTGGCTGACATTTACACCTGCCTTCAACTGTGTTCTCCACATGCCACTGAGAAGTGTGGTCCTAGGTTGTATTTACTCCAAGTAGACTCTGGGTGCACGTGCTTAGACTACTTCTGAGATTTGTTATCCCAGACCAAAGTGTACCTTTGCAACCCTACTGTCTTCTGCAACTTTGAAATTTATACTTTGTGTTTTGTGTGGAAGAAGAGGTGTCTGTGGTCTACACTAAGTTTGAGTATAGAAATTCATCTGCCCCATTGCAGGTGATTGCTTTTATGTTCTGCATTTGCAGTCCAGGCGCATTCAGATTAATGACTAAATATCTCAGCTCTCTCCAAAGACTTCTGCACTGATGGGAGCATCATTTACTATGTGTTGGATCTTGTATGAATTTTTAACAACAAAGGTACTTGAATAAAATACTCCTAAATTCTTCTATAATACAAGTAGTTGTTCCTGTTGTGACAACTCAAGATTTAACCTATAGGCTACAGTGAAAATCCATTAAACTACACCATGGAGAAAGAAGCTCAAGTATTAATAAAGAGGTGGCAAATATTCTTTGCCAGAGGTTTGCTTTTGTTACTTCAGTCTTCAGAAATGAATCACTTGACTTTTCAAAAAGGAATCTTTTTCACTAAAAAGCTAGTGGTAACAACTGCAGTAAAATGAAAGAAAACGAAGGATTATTTTATCTTTTTTTTTTTCCCCACTGTCACCTTGAATCTTCTTGCATAAATCCTCAAAGCTTGTCTAGCACGCAAATGAATTGGGTGGATGCTAGTTCACCATCGGTATTGCTCTGAGTCTTCTAAACACATTATTAACACTTGGTGATTTCTAATTATGGTTTCTGCAGCAATTAAATTATTGGCTTCTTTTCAAGTATGAAACTAGGATTCTTGCTGCTCTTCTCCATGCTGACACACATTTGGCGTATTGGTAGGTAGCCTGAACACTGCAGTGGCAGTGTTTATACACACACAATGGCTCCTGCAGCAGAGCTTGGTGAAATGAAAGTATTTATTGCTGGAAAGTCATCAGTGTTAGTTTTCTATAAGACCTGCCACAAAGCAGGTCATTTAATCTGAAGTCAATTGTGATTTAAAATCTCAATGCTTTAAAAAAATTCAATACTTCAAATAGCAAAGCAATCTTATTTGAGAAGGACTTTGAAGAGCTATAAATGCTTCTTCCTATAATTAGATTGTGAGATGTAGCCGCAACTGTGTTACTTTACACTTGAAGATTATAGGAGGGTAATCAACTGTTAGAATAGCTTTGCAAGGGAAGTAACAAACACATTATCACTGGGGCCTTTAAATCAGTCTCAGCATCTTTCTAAAGCGTGCATTGCAAGTTACTCAACTAACTACAGCAATTATTGTACGAGATATCTGGTTCTGCTTGCGCAGCAAAGCAGTGCTGACGCTACCCCAGCTTGAGATACTCAAGGTTTCTGCAGACAAGCTATACCTTAAGGACCACCATGAATGAGAAAATGTTAGAGGACTGATGGCACTGTGGTCAATGTGCCGGCTCTGAGCAAGTGAAGCAACAAATTTGCTTAGGGTCCTTTGACAAAAGAACTTTCATTGATCAAGTATCCTTCTACCTCAGCAACATTTGTAACTAGTATTTGTCTTCTTACAAAGGAGACAAGTTGAGCATCTTTTGATATCATTTCATTTTCAACAGTGTGGCATGCCAAGGCGTGGAGATATCTAAATAGATCAACATGATGAGCGTCGACACTGGATTCTCAGGCAGCACGAATGGCCTAAAGGAACTACTGCCTTCGGCAGTAAGATTTGAAGCTACAGGTTGGTCTGGGCTTCAGACAGCAAGCAGAAGTAAACCAAGGATCTAAATTTTACCACAATGTGCAGACAATCATGTTTCTTTTGTAGGTTTTCACTAAAGAAGCTGCAGAAAAGGTGGCTACAATCTGTTTGCTTACCTCAGGAGAAGCAGCTCTAATTTGGAGTGTTACGATATGATACAAACACTACTAAATGTTTTCCCAACATCAATATTTGTACTCTGGAAGAGCACAGTGTGCTGTCTGTGATTGCCAGCCTCTCACTGATAAAAGCTGCGTGAAATCTTTATCTAAACCCACAAATGACTAGAAACTTGTAATAAAGGAAAAAAGCCCTGCTAAATGCTTGCTCTCTGATCTGGTATCGGGCATTCAAGGCCTAGAATCTTTTCCACGTAGACTTAATGCTGCATAACCTCACACTTATTGTGCTGTGTCTCACCACATTTCCCATTTTATTGCACCAGAGTGACAGGACAATGAAATAGGAGCAAACTATTTCAAGAGAACAAGAAACCAGCCAAAACCATCCACCTGTGTTTAGACTTCTACTGATAACTCAAAGATTTTAAAAGGACAGAGTATTTTTCCATAGGTCCACATGGGAAGGAGCTAAAATAAGATATTTTGATTCCTAACACCTATAATTTTCTCCTTTTAACTGGAAATAGGATAAACACACATAGCAGAGCTGTCTGATGTCAGATTCAAACTAACTCGGACAAGGTCCAGTGAGTTCTTAAAGTGCTCATGACTTCTGAGCTCGCTGATCGTGCACTCACAAATCACTCTGGATACAGAGCAGATCTCACCTAAATGGGAATCATCAGTATCAAACCCTGAAGCTCCAAACATTAAGCTTTAAAAGATAGATAGAGATATATATATGAGAGAAAACACGAGTAGGAGGTGTCCTTGCACCATTAAAGAGAAAGAAAACAAGTATGGGTAGAAAATTACTACATTTCCACCCAGAATATATGCATACACACATGGCCATCTGTTTATATCCACACTGACACATACCTATACTTAGGCATCCATATATATGTGTAAAATATTTTACAAACCTCCTTACAAACGCCAGGAAGCACAGCTCAGTCCTCCACCTTTACCTCAACCCATCTATTGGTCCTTCTGTAAAGCCCTTGACATCGTTCCTCACAACATCCTTCTCTCTATACTGGAGAGGTATGGATTTGATGGATGGGTTATTCAGGGGATAAGGAATTGGCTGGATGGTTGCATGCAGAGAGTAGCTGCGATCACAGGTCCAGATGGAGACAAGTGATGAGTCCTGTCCCTCAGTACTGGCCAATACCAGGACCAGTACTGTTTAGTTGCTTCATCTATGACAAACTGGGGTGAAATGCAGCCTCAGCAAGTTTGCTGATGACACCAAGCTGAGTGGTGTGGTTGAGGTGACTGAGGGACAGGATGTCATTTAGAGGGACCTGGGCAAGCTCAAGAAGTGGGCCCACATGAACCTCACAAGTTTCACCAAGNCCACGTGAACCTCACAAGTTTCACCAAGATTGAGTGCAAGGTCCTGCGCCTGTATCAGGATAATCCCCACTACCAACAGAAGCAGGGAGATGTACTAATGTACTACATCCAGCTCTGGTGTCCTCAACACAGGAGAGACATGGACCTGCTGGAGCAGGTCCAGAGGAGGCCACAACAATGATTTGAGGACTTCTAAAGGTCCCTCCCAACCCAAACCATTCTATGATTCTATTAGTCATTGTACGCATGTTCTTCGTCTACAGATCTGACTAGATTTTTGACTTTACAATGCAAATTTAATAATCATAACAATCTCAGTCTCCATGAACATGAGCTTAAACGTGCATAAGAAATGGATAACCTTTTACTTACACGGAGCTGAGTTTGTAGTTTCACCTGCATTCAGGAGATCTGTCACTTGCATGCATTTCACAATCCACTGAAGATACTTAGCCCAGCAGCACAATCTCACCAACTCTGTTAAATTAAGGAAGAAGATTTTCTTGAAATCTCTTAAGCAGATTTCCATGAAGTCACCAGAAAATTTTCATGGAAAGCCTTTCCAGATCTCTCACCCACCATGTTTCTTTTTGGGAGATTCATTCATCCGGATTAATGAGTGTTACAGAAATACAGGTATGCATGAGGACAGGTATTGCTAGCAGAGAGAGCAAATCCATTGCTTAAAGCAGAAAGTAACCTCATCTAGGTAGGAACATTCATTCCTTCCTGGCTTTGTTTGCAATCCCAGCTCAGGAGATGTTTATATATACAAGAAACCTGTTTAGATGGAGCTGAGGTGGCTTTAACCTACTTGCACAGACCCAAGGCTCTGATACAAAAAGCTAGATAAAAAAAACTTGGCTAGTAAAATGCACACCCCAAAACTCATGACTGAGTTACTTTTCTTGAGAAAAGATGAATGACAACCCCACTGAGTTGCATAAAGCCCTTTAAATAAGGCCTTCTGGAGGAAATGTAAGCTGAAGAAGTCACCAAAAGTATCTTGTGAACTAGTAAATAAAGTTTTAAGGAATAAGGCAGGTTGGACATTAGTGCAGACCCATTTTTCTGTTCTGCACAACCAAGGTTTGTATTTACACTAGAGACAAAATAATTTCGCAGCCTAATGGCTGTATCAGATTATGCCACGTGCATAGACTAGACCTGAGGACGTCAACCTTCAGACAAGCAGCCTCTTGTGTTTCTCTTGCATCCTTAATACTTCAACCAGAGCTCTATCCCACGAAGAACAACCCACACTAAAATTTTACATGGCTAGAATGACATAAGCAAGCAAGCAGTTGGTCCCTTTCTAGATGGACCTCTAGGAAGGACTTCCATTGCTGCTTCAGGCAGGTAACTTGGTCATGACATTCATGACCATTAGTTTGAACCAGCTGTGGTTTGTAAAACTTGCAGTTAAATGCACCAACCAATAATCAGTCTTCTCATCAAGAAAATAACCAAAATACCTCAAAATAGACCACAACTACCTGTTGCAAATGATTTTTTTAAAATTTATTTTTATTACTGCCTTAACCTATGGGGAGGTGCAATAAAAGACAGAACCTTTAGAATGCCCTAGGGAGGAAGATGCCAAAATAAGGCAAGGCATTAATATATTCATGACTACATGAGGCCAAAATTATTTAGTGACACCACTGTGGTTCTGAGATAATCAAGGATCCACTGCCACAAGGTTCCTCACAAGAATTTGTCTTTACCATCACCACCATTACCCCCAATTTCCCAGCAGTTCGGTGTCTGGAAGAGAGTCTCATAGAACCCTGAATTAAACATCACCGATATTTAACTCCTTTCGGAGGAGTTTGCCAGCAGCTTTTCATTCTTTTCAGGTTAAACACTCAAATCTCTTCCCCGCTGGGGCACAAGGTGATACCTCTTAAAAGTTACAAGTCACGTTTCTGCTCTGATTCACAAAACTACAGCACACAGATCTTGCTCTGTCAGCATTTCTTTCTTATCATGTTCATTCACAAACCTGAATTTGAAACTGAGCCTGACATATTCAGTTATGGTGATTTTGGGGAGAATGCCACATCAATCCAGGCATTTTCTTTAAGGGGCAGGTCATAGTCATGAGCAGTAATGAGAAATAATATTAAATCTCAGTGGGAATATTTTCAGAATACCTTCCAAGTCCCATCTTGAAACAGCGAGGCAGCGGCAGCATCGAGGTCGGGGGCTCTGCGGTGGCTTTTCTTTAACTTTTGATTTAATTTTCAGGAAAAAAGGGTCTTTCCCTGACAAGGGGAACCCAGATTTGCAGCAAGGCCCGGCAGGGTCGGCGCTGAGAGCTCGAAGCAGTGACACAGCCGGAGAGGCGCTGCCGAGGGAACCGCGGCTGATTTAAACGCGGCGAAATCGACAGCGCCGCCATCTTGTAACCAGCGAGGCAGCGGCAGCGGCCACCTCGCTGTGGCCCCGGGAGCGGCGGCGAGCGCTGATTGAGGGGGGGTGAAGGAAAAAAAGAAAAAAGAAAAATAGGAAAAAAAAAAAGAAGATGGTTGCTNAAAAAAAAAAAAAAAAGAAAAAAAAAGATGGTTGCTTCTAGGGGAAAACTCACGGCTACGAATAAGACCAAGTCAGT
>WEIS01074744.1:0-29025 GCA_013389965.1 Todus mexicanus | reverse complement strand
CCCGGCTCCGCCTCTCGGTGCAGGCCCCGCGCCGGGCTCCTCCCAGCCCCGGCTCCAGCGCCAGCAGCGGCTGCCAGCTGGGGTTGCCCAAATTTGCACCTTTTATTCCCAAACCCGCTGCGGTTTTTTTCCCCAGTGGCCGCTGAGCGCCATTGTGCTGGCCCAGACCCAGACCCAGACCCGGGCCCAGACCAAGACCCAGACCGAGACTCGGGCCCAGACCAAGACCCAGGCCCGGACCCAGGTCCAGGCCCAGGCCCAGGCTAGGGAACCCCCAAAGCCCCTCAGCCCCTCCAGGCCCTGCGCAGTTGAGCTGCAATGTCCAATCAAACCGGTGTAAAATGGCCAGCTGGCGGTTCTCCAGCAGGTGAAACAGCCCCTCACCATCCACGGGGTGTGTGCAAGAGACAGGGTGAGGCAAAACAGCTCTGTAACATCAAACGTGGCCGGGATTGACCATGTAGAGGATGCTCTGGTTGGCCACTCAAGGCTTGAGAGGTGGCCTCAGCTTTCTGGTAGTGTCTGTGACCATCCACGAAGGTCTGTGACCATCCACGAAGGTCTGTGAATTCACGTAAGACCTGAAGGTGGCAAGCGATGCACGCTCAACATGAAACCAGGCTGCAATCTGCGCTCCCAACTGGTGCCTGACAGCTGCAGCTCCATCCCTGCTTCTGACAAAGCACAATTTTCGCTTTGTGTTTTGTCCGTCCGTCACAACATTTGTTTCCTTACAAGTCCTGCGTGTGTTAAATGTTTCACCCTCCCTTCGGCTGTATCAGGGACAAGAATCACACAGTAAATTTGTCATCACACTAGGACTGAATTCAGAGCACCTGCTGACTCCAGTAATCACCAATCACCTTGACCTCTGCCTCTGACACAAGGGGAGGAATATTGACCTCCTGGCTCAGGCATCACTGGGAGGAAACGCACTCTGAAGCTTGGGAAAGGTTACAGCAGTCCCCAGGGTTGCCAACTTCAGCTGTGTCCATCTTATCAATATTTATTTACTCTGTCTACAAGCTGGCACTGTAAAACTATGGCAGATAAGCTGTTTTTCTGTCTTTCCTAAGCTGTTTTTCTGTCTTTCCCCGCTGAAAGAGTGCTGTTTCATTACAGCACCGCAACTAGGAGAGCTACCTGGTGAGATGTCTCTGGGTTTATTGCCTTGAGATCTTTGCAAAACCCAACAAAAATAAAGAGGGACAAATCCCTTCCCCAAAGGTACGCAAACAGCCTGTCAGCTGCCAATAAATCATTCGCACATTGTTTTTATTTACAATGTGTGCTTGTATTTACTGTTGTCATTTCAATTTACTGTTGTTTTTATTTACATGTCGATTTCTGCTTTGATTAAGACTGAGATGTGTAAATCTCCCACTGCTGTCTGAGGCTCTCCTGTAGCGATTAGCTAAAATAACCTAAAATTTAATACTTAACCGAAATTCTCCTCTCTAAGCATGAAAACCGTGTCAGCCTGGCAGTGACACAACCAGAACCAATCTATAGCTCCTTCACTTGGGTACAGAAGGGAATGTGCCAATACACTGTATATTTTTACCTCCCTTTCTGAAATCCTGTCGTATTTATTGCCTCACAACATCCTAATGCTGTGTTGCCACTAGTAACTCACTCAGTTAGCAGTGACCACACGCACTGCTTTGTTCTTTCCTCCTGGAAGCTTCAAGCACACCCTCCTCACATTTTTTGGTGTACATTTACTAATAATTACTCACTGCTTTTCGAGGATACGTGTATATGCACAAACGCACACACACTTGCACACTTGGCTTGATTTTCTTTAACTCCCACACTCCCCTGGCAGGCAGCGGGGTAGGTAAGGCTTTTCAATTTTCCTTTTTTTTTCCTCCTCCCAGCCTGGGAATAGCAGCTTTGGCTTTAATCAGCCTCCTTGCAGGCTTGAACTTTGTCCTCCTGGAATACAGGGCCATTCATTTAAGGATTTCCCTCTGTCTAATAAACATTAATGAATCGCACTCTGCAATTCCCTTGTGATCTTATCTCGGTTTCGCAGATGGGGAAAACAGAAACAAATCAAGGGGTCTGCACACACCGCAAATCAAAGGCGGAGATGGGGGGAGAACCCAGTAATCCCAGCACAATTCCCTGCTCCAATAACTCCATAAAAACACGTTCCTCCCCGTGCAGCTGCTCTGTCAGGAACCACAGGGCAGCAGGGGTTACTTTCAGGCTGAAATTGCTCTTTTCCTCATGTTTAGCTTTACCCATAACTGCAAATTCTGTGAGGTCATAGCTCTGCCAGCGTCCTGCGCTGGTTTATTCCTGAGGATGTCTCTTCTTTTCAGATGAGCAGAGATGTAGCAGGATATGGGGAATATTCCAGCCCCTACTTGTACACTACAGGCTTATCCATCTTCCCAGAGGAGAAACTTGACTCCTTGGGGGATTCTTTTATCCTTGCTCTGGACAAAGTGGCCCATTCCATGATAAGCACGGCATCGCTTGGTGCCTGTGAAGAAAACCACGTATATTAATTACACCGAGCAAGAGAAGACAGCTAATTGCCTTGTGCTCGGAATCTCTAAGTAGGGCCGCTTTCTAGAAGAAAGATCCCCGAGCTGTAATTTCAGTACAGACAGAATAAACCAGCGTTCCCTGCGAGCTGCACTCCTGTCAGGCAACCAGCAGTTTCTCTGACAGCCAGGATTTTTGTGGCACTGGCTGTGAGTCATTATTGGGAAAGCGTTATTCTTAAAACGCGGGCTGCGGAAAGGTGTTAGACACAGCAAAAAAAAAAAAACCCAACCCCCCTTTTACACCTCCAGCTGCTGCCTTGCGGTGCCTCGCCACCAACAGTTATAAATTGACAAGTTTTATGTCAAATTTCTCTCCGCTTGTTAAAAACGGCTTGTTTTTGAGGACTGAATCGGGCGCCTTAGCCTTTCTTCTGCATAACAAATGGATTTTCCTTGGGTTTAGCTCCATGGAAAGCACCAATTTCTACAGCACAGCCTTCTGCCTGGGTGGCCAGGTTACTCATAACCGTGTCCACAGGTTTCTGCTAGGAAAGGCTGCTGGAAATACAGCGCTGGCAGCAATCCGCGCTTCTGCTGGCTTCGCTTGTTTTGTTCAGCAGGTGGCAAGGGGCAGCATAGGGCTAGATCCAGGCTAGGTGCTGCTCTGCTGGAATCAAATACCAGTATTTCTGTGTTGGGAAAGGATTCACAGTGTCAATCTACCCTGAGAGCACATCTCGGCTGCATGACACAGCCCCTGGAGAAGCTCCTCAGCCAGATTTGACTTCGCTGCCACAGGCGTGAAGGATGAGGGAACTGCTACAGCAATTCCTTGTCTGCTTGCTGCTGGCCAGACAATCCTGCACTGCACATGCTGAAGCCTGCGCCCTCACCTCCTCCTGAGCCAGCCCGTCTGAGGGTTCTGTGGCTTTTCCGTGTGTGGCCGCAGGTCTGACCTGGAGTGAATCACAGCTACAGATCCGGGTCTCTGTGCCCCAGCTCTGCAAAGGATCCTGCACAAACCTCATTGTGTTCATCAGAAGAGACCTGGCTTGCTCACTGCAAGCCTCAGCTGTTCCTCTTAGGAGCCCGTTTTCTTTTGTCTTTAAAGTTAGGCTATGAGGGACCAATGATTAATTTTGTTAATTTACCACCCTCACACGTACGCCTGCATCGCCCTTTTTAAATTTAACTGCAGTGTCAGATGGGCAGCTGTTGGCGAGGCCACATCCACCAAGGACTGCAGCTCCTGCCAGGTGCAAGCATGAATTAAAAGGTCGCAGGCTGGAGGGAGGATTAGGCTTTGGCTCAGCTGTTCGCATTCTCACACAGAGCACGGTCCGTCCATCCATCTGTCTGTCAGCTCCCACACACAAACCAGACAGGTGAGGAGCTGAAGATTGGAAACAATTCAGTGACGCTCGTACAAAGGCACTACCAAAGACATGCACGCTCTGGGGTTTAGAAAAAGCTTTTCCAGCAATCCTCTGAGCAGCCCTTGAAATGATCTGTGCAGAAATACAAATGCAGAGTGGCTGGGGAACAGCCCACCCAAAGACTGGGGTAGGGTAGATTGGAGAATACCTAAATCTTGAAATGGTGCCTGAGATTTCTGTTTTAAATCAAAACATTTTCTTCACACATTTGCCTAAGAAGATGAAGGCAGGCAGCTACTTCTGGGCAGTTTGCAAATACACTGACTCCTGAGAGCAATCAAGGCAACAAAATCCACCAGGCACAACCCAGCCCCATCTCCCTGGATCTCCACCTGAAATATTTCACTAATTCGAGGCCTTTTGTACCTGCAGTAATGAAAGCTGAGGGCTATTTTAAGACCTCCTCATGCTTGCACGTCTGTTACAACCCACGGGAGGCTTCTAATCTATTTCTGTATATTAGACATCATTTCTCTTCTGACTTCTATACCAAATGTGTAAAATAATCAATAATTCACTTAGGCTCTACATTCCCATTAGAGTGCACCGTGGCTGTGATTTAAATATGTTTCTGTGCCTGTAAAATAAGCAGGTACCCTAAACTACCCTGGAACTGTCCTCTTGTATGTATGTGACAGCACCTCGTGCCACCCAAAGGAGTTTTATTTCCCCAACTATTAAATCTAGGACAAAATACTACTCTTTTGTTCTATATTAAGACCACAGAATGAAAGCAGCTGACTCCTTTCCCAGCCTCTGTCCTCACAGACGGGAATGTGGGGTGAAGAATTAACCCCTGGCACGAGCTTTTCTCACGGTAAGTCCTTAAGAAAAGCCAGATCTCCTCAACACCCTCCCAGAATTAGATGGTGATGAAATGGGGACACCCGTCGCCTTCCTCCCCCTCCCGCAGCCCTCACCACGCACTGCAATTAAAGGCTCACCCCTGATTACAGGGTGATTTCCTTCCACAGCCTTGTTTTGAAGGACTTGAGGTTCATGGAGCTTAATTAAGAAGGAAAAAAAGCAGGTATTAAATCCTCCCATCCCTCACCACTGATTGAATCACACCTCCCAAGTCATTAATAACCTCATCCCTTATAGCCCGCTGGGGTCAGCTTGTTTTGTAAGGGGGAGCTGGGCTCCAGGAGATTAAGTGACTTGACCGAAGTGATGTGTGTCGCAGAGGGTGTTGGAAAGGAGAGACATCCAAGTGCCACGTCCCCAGGTTAAGAGGTCTGGCTAGACCCAAGCACCATGAAGCTCCTCCTTACCAGAGACTCCGCCTGGAGCTCCAGGGACAAGGACACAGGTCTATCAAACAGATCGGCAAAAAACAACTCCGGTATTTCACCTGTCAATCCACAGCCCAGAGCTTGCATTTCCCAATTTCCTCTTGTCCCTGTGTTTAACCCTTCGGTATCATCAGCTGCGGCTGTCCGCAGAACCCGGTGACAAGGGCAGAGCACGCAGCAGCCACACATGCCCTGGTAGTGACTTCATCTCTTCCACCAGCTCTGGAAAAACAAAAACAAAACCAAATTCCCGGTCCTGCGTAATTGTGGCTCCGTTATTCATGGATCTTAAATTGTACTCCTTCATGAATTTTAATGTGCAGTCCATTTTCTTCCCACTAATCCTACATTAGGCTGGAAGCCTTTATAGACTGAACGTTTGCCCTCCTTAGCTCTTTATTCCCCGCAGCACCGCGGCCGCTGTGTCCCCAGGCATTGCCCTTGCCTCAGCTGGTCTGACAGCCAGGCTCAACCAACATTAAAGGGCTTTCTTATTAGGTACTCTTGTTTTAGCGCATCCGTGACAAAAGCAGGAGGCCTGTTGAATAGACACCCTGCAAACAGCAGCTTATTTATCTTGCCCGTGATTTACTGATCTGTTGGCGTGGATATTTGAGCACCTGGGACAACACCTGCCTGCGAATCTTTAATGCTACGCTTCCGCAGATCTCTTTTTCCAGCTAAAACCCTCCCCACAAGTCACCAGGAACAAGTGAAAAGCCCTCCAGGAAACTCTCCTTTCCACGGAGTCAGAATTTCTGGGTTGCTGCCGCTGAGTGACACACAAGGGCAAAGCATAGACAGTTGTACAGCGCCGGAGACCATAAGATGCTCCACACCCTTATTTTAAATGGCACTTAGATCTGAAAGCCAGGCAGGACCATTAGATACTCTGATCTGACCTTCTGCAAAACGCAATTTGAGCCCGTTATTTCACTACTAAATTTAGTAATTTGCTCAGCTGAAGCGATGCTTCCAAACAGAAGATACCTAGACTCGATGCGAGAAGGTGCCGCAGCCGCGGCTGCCCTCAGTGAGATGTCCTGGCAGAATGGGTCTGCCCGAGGAACGGAGCCTGTGACAAACTGAGGCGAGATGCTATTTTGGTGTAAATTGCTAAGAATATCAAGCCCTACCTTTCCCTGTGTCTTACAGAACCCTTAGTAGGTGAAAAAGGAATAGCTGCAGTCCTCAGCTATCAGGTTCTAAAAGCGTGGGGACTTTGATGTGTAAATGTGTGTTAAGGACCTTCCTGGCCCCAACTACAAATATTCCCAAGTGCCACAAATTTCCCATCACTTGCAGAACCAGTGGGGATATTTCTTTCCAGAGCTACACAGGATATACTCAGTGTTTTAAGGATCCCAGCCCTGGGGATACTTTGTGCTGGCGTGTGCTGTTAGCACAACAGGCAGGCAGGCAGCGGCAGACATGAATCTGCCTTAAAATCTGATTTGACTTAAACAACACTGACCTTATGAGGAGCGTGGAGTCCGAACCAGGCCCTCAAATCCCATCTGTTTCTTATTTCTATAACGGGCAAGCTAAAACCCTAAATCCAAACAGCTCTGAGCTTTGAAGCCAAATTTTGCAGCTTGAGTCCATTACTAGCAAGGGCGACGGCCAGCCCAGCGCGGACTCCCTTCTTAAATCGAACACTGGGATTTGTAGCACAGCATTAAATGGAGAGGACGTATTGCTGGTTGATGAACAACTAGCCTGGGAAGGTTCCTGGAGGCAGAGATTCATGGGCCAGTTTACCCATCTCTTTGCTTCCCTGTAAAATAGTTGTGGCAACACTGATGGACTTCGGTGGGGTTTTGAGGGTTAAACTGGTGTTTTGAGGGTTAACTGGTGTTTGAGAGCCACTTGGATGCTTGGAGTTAATAAAAACCTGCACTAACTCTGTTAGCTATTATATTAAGTTCCAGTTTTGGCTGGGGGTTTTTTGTGTGTTGTTTGTTGGGGTTTTTTTTTACTGCCGTTTGATGTAAAAAATAAATCTAATCTGTAAAGCAAGCAGCTTCATAAAGCTTTTATGAAAAATAAAAGCGAGCGTATTCAGAAAAGCCTTGTCTCTGTCCTTTAATTTAAGAGAACAAAGCTGGTGGAGGCTGGTCTCTGAGAGTGAGTGGAATTTGGCAATCCCCTTCCCATTAGTGCAGAAAAAACCCGTTAAATATAGAATGACTCAAGTACAATGTAGGTTAGAAAAATAAGCGGGGAGCTGTAAGGGTCCTAATTATTTTCCATCTGTCTACCTTTCCATTAAACACCAAGTTCTGATGCTTCCCCAGATGCTGGGTAAATTATTGAATTTTTAAAGCGCCACTCTGTTTATAGAATTGCAATTACTCAGTATCAGCCTTTGGAGAAGAATCCTCGTCCCTCCTCGCTAATGGCTTCTTCTGATCTCGCCCGACGTGGAGGATTTCCTGAGCATTATACCAACATCATTCACCCTGCCTTTTTAGCTTAGCCAAAGATTTAATGACTTGCAGCGTAAGAACTGGATGTTTCGCTGTATTTGAACTGGATTTACTCCCTGACAGCTGATGCTGTTCCCTACATCTGTACATAGGGAGTTCTCAAACTGCTTATGGATTTTTGGAGGTAAGATTCTGAGGTTCGTACCATGCCAAATACCAAGAGTACCTTTGACACCTGAAAATACATCCTTGTCTTCCTGACAGAGTTGGGTCAGCTTTAGCTACTTTTTGTGTGGCGGATCTTTGTACCCTGCAGTGCTAGATCCATCCCAGCTTGGACAAGGTAGACACCTCTCACACACAGAAGCTCTTTTTTCGCTGTGTGTGAAACACCTTTGAGGAAACACCCAGATTTTATTTACTATCCTGTAAGGTGGGTGTCTCTCAGAGTTTATCTAAAGTCCAGACTTCCTGGCTTAAAGAAGGACACGAGCACCTGGAGTAATAGGCCAAGATCAGGCAGAAGGCAGCAAAAAGCCAAGGAGATATTCATCCCTTCGTTTGGAAAAGCTCAGAAATAGGATTTCCTACACCCTGAAGCAGGACATCATAACCTTAAAAACGCAGCCTGCATCTGGGATTAGGTCCTTTTGCAGCGCGTGGGTTCGACTTTAATCTCTCACTGGAGTTGCAGGGTGGCATCCTGCTCCTCCCTGGCACCACTGGGGCCACCAGCCCCCGGCTTCTTCCCAGCTGGGTTGCCACCTGAATCCATCCCTCTCTCCAGGATTTAAACCTTCTGTGTCATGGAGCAAACCCTGGATGAATCACTTTGCCGACGAGGATTTGAAATCTTTCTTTCCCCCACCCTTCTCCTGCACTTTGAGCTCTTTAATTGAGATGCTGCTGCGCGCTCCGGGAAGATGGTTCATAATGGCTTTAAAAAAGGGGAATTATTGATTGTTGGTTCCACACCTCGCAGCGTGGGGCTCTGCACTGGCTCAGCTCACCCTGTGCTGCAGATTTTAAACCACCGGAGAGTGCAGGTGGGGGACGCAGTCAGATTCTGATTTATCTTTTGTTCAAGAAAATAAAAAAGAACCAAAAAAAAAGAATTTACCGTATTTTTCGCCTTTCTTCAGCGGCCGCCCACACGCTCGCGATTCAAGGGATTTTTCACCAAGCTTTTTGCTGCAGAGCGTTTCTGTGATCGCATCTCATACCGATTACTGCCATTTGTTTCCAGGCCTCTCCTCCCAGCGTGTGCTTTACATGCAACCTGAGGTCAGGAGGCAGCTTCCTCCAGCCTGCGTTTGATCAGCAAAGTGGCCGCGTGACCGTCGCCTTCCATCCCTACCCTTATTTATCTCTGAAAGAGCAGTCAGAAAATGCAGGGTTAATGTACAAGTATTCAAAGCCAACAGCAGGGAACCTCAGAGCACCTCAGAGGGGATCACCACCCATCACAGCTCCTGGGGGGCTCCTCGCTTTGCGGGATAAACATCAGCCTTAGAAACCAGGTAGCAATCCCAAAATGAGGGGCTCCCCATCACTGCCCCTGCAGCTCCTTGAGGCACAGGCCTCCCTCCCAGTTTGGAGGAGGACGTGCAAGGGGAGGGACTGGTGGAAGCCCACCACACAGGCTTTGGTGGGGCAGAGCAGGACGGTTGCAGCCCTTGGAGCGATCCGTTCCCTGAGGAATCAAACAGCACCTAGAGTGGAGAGACTCGCCGGCTCCTCCCGTATCTCGCCGCCAGAGCTGGGCAGCACCGGGCGGCTCGCTGCCCTCCAGATGCTTCAGGTCAGAATTTCATCTGGGCCAGGACATTTTGTACCCAGCACTGAAGTGCAGCAGGAATTGCTGAGTGATGCTCTCCTGATTGTATTAACTGGACGTAAACCGCCGCCTTTCAACCTGCTGCTGCGTGACAGACAGAAAATAGGAACAGAGGCCGCTGAGGACCTCCTGGAGCCGCTTGATCTCACGCTCGCTTGCTCAAGTGAAGCCGTTTCAGCAGCAGACTCATCCTGCTGCGAGTTTGAAATGCCCTTGGTGTGGGTGGCTTGCAAGGAGGTGCCTGGAGGGTTGAAAGGGTCCAGAGAGAGGTGGGGAAGCGAGGAACGAGGTTATACTGAGGGCGTTTGATTTACCTGTTGCCCAGAGACACCTGACTGAGGTGCTGGAGCATCCTATGGCATAGGGAAGGCGACAAAGACTCCCTTTTTTTCAAATAAAGGGGAGATTCAGCCTAATTTGGGGATATGCCCACCTTCAGCACACGCCCAGCCTTCCACCGCCCTCTTGCAGAGCCATGGCTGCGTTCTCGCTCAGCGCTTGGCACGATGCCGGTGCGGTTCAGCGGCCGAAACGTTTACAGCAAAAGGAAATGTAAATCACTTCCAGCGCCCGTTAACCGGCGTGACCAGCGGCATCCAGCCTGCAGCGTCCTTCGGACAGGACGAGACTGCGGCTGTAACTGCGGTTACTGTTTGCTGGAGCGGTGCATTTTCATGGTAGATTTAATTTTACTCTCCCGATATTTAATTTATTATTTTATTTTTTTTTCTTTTCCTTGACTTACAGAGGGAAACACAACCCTGCGGGCACAAGGGAGGGTGGGTGGCAAGGCAGGGCAGCTTCTTCCCTGCTGCAGCGCCGTGAGAAGAGCAGCTTAATTAGCAAGCAGCAAGCAGCGCCTGGGAGAGATCAGCATCCACAGCCCTGAGCATCTTTCGGTGCCCTTTACTGGGAGAGGAGCGATCTTGGGGTGCACACAGCTCAGTAAGCACATTTAAGTCCATTATTTAAAACCATCTGAACTGCAGAAAGATTATTTTCCCCCCCCCCATCCAATATTCAACCATTGGACCTAAACTGACCCAAAGCTAAATGTCGAGTGTAGCTAATCTCTTTAGAAATAACATANCGAAGCCTTAAACTGCTGATGGATCTCAAACACTGCTCGCCAGGCTGGGTTTGCAGAGCCCCGGCTTCACCCTGCGTCTCCCAAGGACCTGGCCATGGCGTGGGAGCCCTCGGGGTGCAGCAGCAACGCATCTGCACCCGCTCCTCTGCAGGAGGCAGCTCCCAGCCTCATCCCAATTAATCATCTCCTAATGACTTTCTGAACCGGGAGGATTTCCTTAATTATACCACGCGTTAGACTTTAATCAAGAAATCAATCTTCCGCGCCGCCCGAAACCCGAGGGTGCGGCACGTTCGGCGAACAGGAGCCTGGGGCGTCCCTCCCGCTGCAGCGAGGAGGCCCCCGCGATGCCACCGGCCATCGCCACGTGGCTCAGCAAAGCCCAAGGACTCCCCGGTCACGACGCCAGGGGGACAGTGGCGATGCCATCAGCGCCGTTGTGTAACTCTCTCCCTCTCACTCTCTCTCTCCAGCAGCGCAGGACTCCAGTGTCATCCCCGGAGTGTGACCCGCTGGCGGTGCCCGGCTGGAGCGATCGCTATCCGGCAACGCAAGAAAATCAGTGGCCGTGGCCGCGGGGCAGGTCAGGCGCAGCCCGTGTTACACAGGGAGAGGGAGCGACTCCTGTTTACTGGGGCGCAAATGCAGCGAAGCTCTGCCAGGAGCGGGGTTCGCTTCTGCTCGATGGTGCAGCTGCTCGTCCTGCTGCGGGGACAGCAGAGCAGCCGCCACGAGCATCGGAAAGACCCCCAGTTTATCAATAGGTGGTAACAAACGCACAGGGACAGCCTGGAAAATACGAAGAGTTTGCTGCTACCCCACAAAAGCAGCGCTCTGCTCTTGGAGCAGCACATTCGGCTGCTGGCGGATGCTCTCGCTCGACCGCGGCCGTGCCCTGCGGCTCTCGGCAAAGCCATTAGCTTCTCCTCCTCGCCCCTGGCTACGGTGAAGCTGATGCTGCTCCACTCGCCCCTGGGTATGGCAAAGCCGATACTGCTCCGCTCACCCTCTCGATGCTCGGACGTGCATCAGGAGCAGACCCAGGCACCCGCTAAACCCCCTCAGGGTCCTGGTGATTTATTTCTTTCACAGGGAGCAGCAGCAGTGGGTTTTGAGTGGAATTTGGAAGTGGTGTGTGGTGGCGCAGAGCTCGTTACCGAATCTAGCTGGAAATTTAATTAAGATCCCTGCACAGCCCTGTGCCTGTGCCCTGGCTCAGCCGAGCAATGACATCTGTATATTTTTTCCGCCGCCTGACGTAGGATGCCAGGCAACGCGCAGCCCTCGTGGCCCGGCTCAGCGCCTTTGTGCCGAGCTGGATGCGGCGGGGAGAGGATTTGCATTTTCCGATAGGCAGCGGCGAAGCCTCGCGCCGTTTCTCTGCTCCCACCTTACGCCAGGACCGACACGGCCCCGCGTGCCCCTCCTGCCTCTGCAAACCTTGCGAAAACAAACAGAAATCCTGGGGTTGCTGCGGTCTCCTCTAGTGACAAACACCGGGCGAGGCTGCTGTGATCCAGAGGCAATCGTATGGCTGATTAAATATTAACCCGGCTTTTTTTGTTTCAGTTTGGGGGATGCCAAGAGGCCGATTGCAGCGAAGGATTTGTCTTAAAGGATGCTGAGCACCCTGGGCAGAGAAGAAACTCCCTTTTTGGAGCAGAGGACAGGCTGATGGTCGTTACTGGCTTGATCTAAACTCCATCAGCTTTAAGGAGGTGCAGCCTCCTCCACGGCACCTCCAGTTTGGGGTTATTATGGCGAAAGGGCAATTTTTCCCTCTGCAGAGCCCTGCTGTGCCTTTGCCAGCCACTGAACTGGGGCTGCTCAGGCATCACATCCTGCCTCCCACATTTCACCCGCTCAGATGATGAGGATGCCGGGACGGGGAAGGGATTTCGAGTACCTGCTGCCTTTGCGAGGAGCTAAAAATAAACAAGCATCTGCTGAAAATAATGAATGATCAGGGGGGGAAAAAAAATGCTAAATCCCAGAGATCTCCCTGGACTCTGAGGATTAATTTTAATTTCCCTTTAATCTGGACCAGAAAAAAATTACTAGTGACATCACAGCTGGAGGGTTCGGCTGCCCCCGGGACTGAGGCAGGAGTTGTGCTTCCCTGCCCAGCCCACCCAGCAGCACCCTGAGACCCTCCTCGCTCCCAGAGCGGCCGAGGCCCGGCACGGAGCTTTTGGGTGCATTCCAGAGAAAAACGGGCACACTGCAAGCCAGAGGCCACAGGGCTTCGCTTGCTTAAGGGACGTGGCTTAAATCCTGCAGGCGCAGCTCCCGGCCGTGCCTTCCCCAGCTCAGCGCTCGCCACGGTGCGGATTAGGGAGCCGGGCTTCGTGCTGCTCCGCACGCCTGGCTACGACAAGTTTTTGGGAGCTCTGATCCTATAATCAAACGACAGCCTCGGGTAAGGGGAGGAAAAGGGGCCAGATGTCCCAGATTGCAGACGGGATTTTTAAAAATAAGATACGCCGATAGTCTTTACTGTCAGAGGGAAGAAAGGTGCTATCGATCAGAGAGAAATACTCAGTTTGCAGCCTCCCAAAGAGACAAAAAAAAAAAGGAAAACACTTTTAAAGGAGCAAAGGATGCTACGTCCCTGAAAGCCACCACCCACCCTGTCTGACCCCGCAGTGCACAGGGCAGCCAGCCCAGCACACAGCCCCTTTCTCCCAGTCGTCAGGAAACATTTCCCTGGCTTTATCCAAGCGATAAAACACTGATTACACGAGGAGAAGAGCTCGGGCCGGGCTCTCCCTGCAGCTCCTCGCTCCCCATGCATATGGCCAACGGGGGTGGTTGAGCATCATTAAATAGAAGCATTGCTCCCAGCTCACCTCCTGCGTGCAGATAGATGCAAATATATGCAGGAAATAATTTACATACAGAGCTCGCCTGGGACTTTGCTTTGATGCTGGGAGGAAAACTCCTCCAATTCCTGGGACAAGCCGAGGGCTCGGTGCCCCCCACGCAGCAGCTGAATTTGGGGCGGGGGGGGCTGGGATGGTTGGGTTCAGAGGAGGGAGGCAAGGGACAAGCTTTGGGGCTCTCTGTGCAGCAGGGTCTCAGCCCCAGAAATGTTTTAAATGCTGAGAGCCCATGAATAGATACAAAGGCTCATAGTCCGAGGTGTGATCTATGTGCAACAGCACATAAACACCTGAAACGGGGTCTTTAAACGAGCCTCAGCCTTTGCTATAATGGCGCTACTGTGGAGCTGCAGCAGCTCCTCGCGGAGCCGTCGCACGTCCCCGGAGCCCAGCGCTGCTTCGGGGGGCAAAAATATGATGAAAAAAATCAAATCAAAGCAATTCCTCACAAGCTGCTCCAAATGCGTTTTCAATTCAAGAGTGACCAGAGAGGTAAGTAAATATTTTTCTGGAAAGGAAATTGCCTCGTGTTTACACCTAACGCTGTTTGCTGAAGCACTGCCCGCGGTCGAGCTCCAGCCTGCTTAATATTTACGCAGCTGGAGGAGATGTTCAGCGGTGTTTGGCCGGGCTGGGCATGATGTAGGTGAAGAATTGGGCGTTTATACCTATCGGAAGTCCTGTGGTTTCTCGAGCTGCAATGCACGAGACCCAGCGTCTCTTTGCTGGGCTGTGTTTTTGCGACGCCGTGAGCCTCGGACAAGGGCCTGCTGTCGGATCAGGGCTGTGCGGCCGCTTGGCAAAGGCAAAGGTAGAAGAAAAACAAATATTTAAGTCAGGAGGGCCCAACCTGCAGCCCGCTGGGGTCTAGCATTGCTCTGCAAGGCTCTTGCCATCTCAGGGAGCTTCTCTCTGCACGTTGGGAAGATCTCCCCTGGCATTTGCTTTGCTTGAAGGCAACTGACCCAAAATTTGCTGCTCCTGCAAAGACCCTTTTGGGACCCTCCAGTGCTGGGCACAGCGATGCTGGAGGGACGTGGGGGCCACACGTTATGTCCCTGTGCCTGGTGCCTCCCTTCCTGCAAAGCAGAGGGAGGAGACCCGTGGGAACGAGCTGTGGAGCCCCTTCCCCAGGGAAAGTTCTGTCTGTACGGCAAGTTTAATGGCTGGTGCATCCTCAGGATCCCACCTCAGCCGTTGTCCTTTGCTCCCTGCCAAGGGCACCGCCCACTCAGGGTGTCTGTCGTGAAGCAGAGCTAACCCAGCCTGGGGCTCTGCAAGAAACAAGTTCACAAGTCCCTGAGAACAGTGGCTGAAATCAAACTCTTTTCCCTGGACATGGCCAGGGCAAAGGCACCTGCTGACACGTTGCAGATTTGGGTAACCTGTAGCTGAAGCATCAGTGAAGGTTCCCTTGCAAAGCCTTTGCTCATCAGCCTGGCAAAAATAAAATATCTCACCAAGCTCTCCCCTGCCCAGCACCCAGGTGCCCAAAGCTGCCAAAGGTCAGGCTTAAGCTCCACGGACTTTGGCAAGAGCTTGTGCAATGAAATCCCCTCCAACGCCTTGGGAAACGCAGGTCTGAGCTTCGCCTTCTGTTAATCATTGATGAGCAGGGGGATTTTGCCAGGCAGAGCAGCGGGAGCAGCTGGGGGACACGGCCGAGCTCCTCGTGCCTCCAGGACCTGCTCCCAATCTCCCCACCAAGCCCTTAAGCAGCTTTCACCTGGGATTAGCTCAAACATTCCCAGCCTCTGGTTCAAAATAGCTTTTCTTGCTTGTAGGCACCTAATCCAAAACAAGCCCCCTCTCCCTCGGCCGGCATCTCCAGCAAGACTTTGCTTTTTTTCCCTAAGATTTGAACCTTGCCCAGCTCCCAGATTTATTTTTTTTGATTGATTGAGAAACCAGGACGGGCGATGCTCATGGAGATGTTCAGAGCTTGGTCGTGGTGGGGACCAGTGGCCGCAGCTCTCGGAAACCCACCCGAGCAAAGCCTGGCCAGGTACAAATCTCAGACCCAGCCCAGTTCTGGCTGAACTGTGCTTTTGGGGGAAATCCAGGCTTTGCACAAGGGATTTAGCTCATGAGCTCACAGCGGGGATGGGGAGGGCACCGTGTAGACACCTCCCGCCAGAGCTGGGTCAGTCCTGACCACACCTGCTCTCCTGCTGACAGTAAACGGAGACAAAGAAACTCCCTCCTACATCTGAGGCCACCCGGACCTGGGAGGAATTGAAGAGGGGCGACAACAACCCCTTGGGACCTTAGAGCAAAGAGCTGCCAAAAACCCACAGAGCAAATCAACAGCCCCCGACTTCCACAGGCACCCATCGGGCTGAGCCGGGTTGGGAAGGGACGTAGAACCAGTCACATCCAGAAACGCCGCGTATGACGTGGCTACGATTAAATAAAGGACGTTATTAGTGCCTCGCTAATGGCTCGGGGCGCCAGCAGCGGAGCCGCTTGGCTGCCGGCATCTCCCAGCTCATGGGAGCTCATCCCCGCCAGGCATCAGCGTTTAAAAGATTAAATTCACCTTCTCGAGCCTGCAAACAGGATCCGCATCAACAACCCCCCGTCGCAGCCGCGGCGACAGCCTCCTCCTGCAGCCCTGATAACCGGGAGCACGGAGCCGCAGCAGCCCCGAGAAACAGCTCAAATCTCACATCCAGAAAGAAATCTGACCTCAGGTGAAAGACAACGGAGCCTCATCCCTTCAGCCAGTTCATTTCCTCCCCTATAAAACCTGCTCCCACCTGGCTCCTTCCTACTGACCTGCCACAACACCCCTCCTGGGGAGATGAGCTTGAGCAGCAAAGCCTGGCTGGGATCTCAGCAGCACCAACACCCTCAGTAAAGCTCCTACCCAACAAAATATATCGTGGTTTCTCCAGAAACCAGCAAAACCTGGGGCTCGGGGGAGGCCCTTGTGACGGGCACAGCCGATACCTCATCGTTAGCGCCTCAGCCATGTGCTCCTGGTGCCTCGTTACCCTGCGCTGCGGCTTGATCTCATCGGCCGCAACCTGGGTGTTGATGAGCTGCAACGGGGCAGATAAAGGCCCCTTGGCCGGCGCTTGGAAATTCATATTGCCTTGTTGAGGGGCTCAGTTATGGGCCTGGGTTTTGGTTGCAGACTCGGTTTGCACCACGAAGGCTCCAGCGCTTCCCCCAGGGCACCTCAGTTTGTGCAGCCTCTGCTCTGTGGCCCCTTCTCCACCTCTAGGTAGGAAGCTCCAAAAAAAATTAATCACCGGATTGATCCCAAGGATGGAGCAAAAGCCCCGTTTGGACAGGGTGAGACATCTGCTAGCGAAGGGACTTGGTGAAGACGGGAAACCTGCGTCAGAGGCTGAATCCTCCAACGTTTCATCTCCTCCAACACCGAGGCTCGGCGAGGAGAGGCCCTTGGATTCCGTCCTGAAGCCTTCATAAAAATAGCACAATGATGGGAAAATCCTTGTCCAAGTGGAAAAGCAAACAGCAGCCTGGGTTTCATAAGGAAGCAGAGCTATATAAAAGCGCGCTCCTATAGCCGTCTGTTGTTTCTGTAAAGCATCCAAAAGCTCAGACAGAAACCCTTTACCGAGGGGCACGTTTCCAAGGGGCGAGGCTGGATCACTGCTAAAGTATTTCAGCTTTCTTTCCCCCCGCCTCCCCGGTATTTTACTTCACCTAATCAGAAGTTTCCATATGTGGGGAACAAAAAGTCTGCAGAAACGTCCTCAGCAGCGCTGTGCGGGACAGGCCCCGCCGGGAGCCGTGAAGAACAGGGCAGACCGGAAAATCTCCGTGTGTTTCTTCACAGCAGGCGAGTGGGTGATGCCCGTCCCCTCCCCGTCCCTGCTGTCCTTGTGGCAGCGTTTCCCCAAGAAACACCCTCGGGGGGTTGATCCCCTCTTACAAACCTGGGGTGACCGACTCGGGGATGTCTCTCCTGGAAAGATTTGATGTGTATTTCATGTAGGCAGCCACCTCTGGCATGGCCTGGGCAAGGTTTGTGCCCGTAACCCCCCCCAAAACAGCGCTGAGAGGCTGAGGAACCCTGCCTAGCTGCAGGGCTCACTGGGGACTCGGCGGCTTTCGGGGCCATGTGGAGAGGGGTGGCACCAGGGCTGTGTTATTTCAGCTGTCCCCCTGCCTGGGGATCCCTCTCTGCGGCCAGGGCAGGCACCCAAGGGCTGATCGTGTTCCAGGTGACATCTCCTTCGTGCTCAGCCCACATCTGCGGGACGTTGCTTGGCCAGCGACACGGGGAATGGCCTTGAGACTATTTATACTCTGAGCCGGAGCCGGGTAAAAATAACCCCGGCGTGTTTGGCAGCCTGGAAGCGCTACTGTAAATTCTCCCTGTCAGCAAGAAAATCCCCCAGCTCTGGGCAGAGCCGCTGTCCCCACGGGACATGCAGCAGAGGGGAAGCCTGGGGCCATCCGTGAGGCTGAACCCCGAGTGCTTCATCTGAGAGAGGACGGAAGGGGTCGGGTGAACCGACCGAGAAGCGACCGGCAGCGACCCACAGCATCCCTGCCCAGCTCCCGTGTCCTGTGGATGGCTGGAGAGCAAGGCAGGAGTGTCAAATTGCTCTTGAACCAGGATTAAAGGCCACGGGCGCCGCTGTATTTATAGCTTCGTGATCATCTTTTGGAAAAAAACCCGTCATTGTGAGAGGAGCTCCGGGAGCTGCCCCGTGCTTGGCCCCGTTGCTCTTTATAGCCCGTCCTCCAGCCGTGGGTAAAGGTCGTGGTGGCTCTGGCAGCACCGGCACTTTGCTGGGCAGCACCTCCACGGGGACTGAGGAGAGGGGTTCATGCACCAGTATCCACCAGTATCCACCCCATCCCATCCCATCCCATCCCTCCCCGCCAGGCTCTCCTGCTGCGGAGCCGCGGGCCAAGTCTGCAGCAGCGAAGCCGCAGCCGCTCGCCGGAGCCCACGTCTGCTGCTGTCTGAGTCAGCTTATCTGCACCGGGCTATTAATAGCTCTCTTTGGCTTGCTCGCTTTGGCTTGCTCGTGCTCTAATTGCAGTTTAATAATACATCTAATGCGAGCCGGTGAGCGCTGCCCCCGATCGCAAATACAGCGGCTGTTCCCTGCGGCTCCCCTTCTCACCCCGGCGGGGAATGGCCCCCGGGAGCCCCCGGCCCTGGGTCAGTGGCCAGGGACCACCAACACCTCCTGGCCAAGGGGGTTGCTCTGAACCTTCGGTGTCAGCGCAGCCCGAGGCCGTCCCGTGCTTCTGGCTCTTTTCCACTTGCATCCTAACGGAGCCAAAGGGCTGACGGGGGCTCGGGGGCTCTGCACGGGGCCGTTGCTGAGAGACGCCCTCGAGTCTTCCCTCCTGCTCTTAACTGGGATGCTCAGGATGGGAAATACTGAGCACGACACTTTTTCTGGGAGGAATTTCCCTCCAGGGCCGGCGTCCGAGCTGGCGAGGTGCCACGGCTGAGGCACACAATTCTGCTGGGCAGTCAGAAACTGGCCGGAGCTACACTTGGAGTCCCTCTCCCACCAGACAGGAGCAGCCAGCGCCCACCACATCCACCAGTCCTCCTCCTGCCCATCCCCACAGGGATTTCTGCTGCCCGCGCCGCTCAGGATCACACCCTCCTGCCCCAGCCGCCGATTTCAGAGGAGAGGCGGGGAAATAAGACAAAATGTTTTTGATTTTCCTCTCTGAATCACACTGAAGAATTAGAGTCGATGAAGAGGGCCAGAGCCCCGGGACCCAGGCCTGGCTGGTTTGGGCCACGGCAGCAGCGGCGCGGGTGGCCTGGGGACAGGACGGCTGCGCTGGGCTCTGGCCCCACCGTTCCCCGCGGCACTTTGAGGCAGGAGGTGCAGCAGGAGGCAGCGGAGCAGCCATTGCGGGCTGGACCACGCTGCCCGTGTCCTCACCCCATCGGGAACAGCCGGCTGTAGGGGAAACCAGATCCTGCTTCTCGCACACGCGCATAGCCACGGTCGGTTATCTGCCCTTTCAATGGCGTAATTGGCGTCTTGACCACGTGAGACGGAAACGGGGTTAAAAACTGTTGGGATCTTTGATCATGTGCAGCAGCTTCAGGGGTTCGTAGGAACAAACCCAGCAGCACAGCACCGAGCCGCCCCACGCCAGACCCTGCTCAACTCCACACATGCCCGAAGGAGCAGCCTTGCATTTTTTTGAGCTCTCATCATGCCCAAGCCCTTCCTGCTTTGCAGGGCGGAGGCAGCGGGCGGCTCATCCTCCCATCCCTCAAGGATGCCACGGCAGCCTCCAGAGCACACACCCAGCACGTCACAGGCGGGGACGGCGCCAGCCGCGGCAAATGAAGGTTTTGGCGAAACCCAAGACCTCAAATTACCTTGAGCTTGTTGGGCGAGGGATTAGTTGTATTGACTGGCCCATCGGTTGGACCTGTTTGCCCACGCTACAGGCACACAAGGGACGTCTGTTCGCAGTTGCATCTTCCCCGGCTCCTAAGGCGCCTCCCAGGACCTCCCTGGCTCCTCCTCACCTCTGACCTCTCAGGTGCTGCTCTTCTTGCTACGGCCTGAGCTACGCTCTGAGCTCAGGGCATTTGGCAGCTGGCACAACCAGGTCCTTGCCAAAGAGGGTTAAGTTGCTTTTTCAGACGTGGGGAATTAAGGGCGCTGAGCCGGCGGGCGGCGGCACGGTGAACTGCCGGGCACCGGCACAGGGCACGGGGACAGGTCCCGGCCATCTTCAGCAGGGGGATGAAGAGGGATTGCATCAGCTCAGCTCAAACCACCTCAAATAAAGCGCCGCTTTCAAATGGGTTTTTGAGCTGAAGGCACCGGGAATTGGAAATGTTTTACCTCGCTCTCCTGGGAGCGGAGAAGCAATCCTAGCACTTAAGCAAACGCTGCTGGATGAGACGAGCGGTGTCAGGCTGCAGCTGCAGCCAGCAAAAGCGACTCCCAAAAATGTCACAGCGCCTATTCGAGACGGACGAGCTCCTTCCGTTGTGCCAAGGCACTGCTCCGTATTTTAATAGGGAAGCTTACCTCGCTGGCCTGCTTTAGGGAAAGGCACTTGGTTACGGTATGATGGTGCCAGGTGGGTCAGCGCGGGCCCCTGGTTTCCTCGGGGCTTCCTCTTGTAACAAATTCCAGAATTCAGGGGCTACAGATCACCTTTTAGCTCTGTCCCATGGGACCCCTGCCCATCACGGCAGCCTCGGAAGTGATTCAAGTGCACCCCAGGTGCCTGCTCCAGGGTGGCAGGTATCAGAAAAGAGGATAACGGGACTATTCTCAAGCTAAACGTAACATTTCCAGCCCCTAACCATTCCGTGATGCTGTGATTTCATGCAACAACCACATTTTGCTGCCTCCCGTTTGCGCCCAGTACGGGAGGATAAGGACAGAAGCTTGGACCAGGAATTTTAGTACTTGAAAATTTTATTTTCTCAAATGAGCACCAACACATATTGTAAATATGACAAACAAGACGCCTCCCTCTAATACTGAAGAACTATATACAATGTACAAATACATGAAAAGGTGAAAACTCAATTATTTGAAAAAACCAACAAAAACCCAAACCCAAACAATTGCATTTATTACTGAAGCAAATGACCTGAAAGAATACGCCAAAAAAAAAAAAATTAAAATAATTAAAATAAGATCATCAAAGAAATAAAAAGTATACACAATTTGTAAACACAAGAGCATCAACAGACAGGCTGGTATCGGAAATATTCTCCTTTAGTTTTGTCGGTGGGGAAAGCATTCCCATTTCCTTACGAGAACAAAACCAAGGATACAGACAGTTCGGAACTCTGAGAACAGCGGGTTTGTGGCTGTACCTTACCCAAGGCCATTCCGCTTCCATTTCAACAGGGGCTTGTGTTTTGTTGGGTTCCTTTTCCGAATTCAAGCTGGTTCGGTTTCCCCTCTTCCGCTTCTTTCTTTTTCGACAGGATTCCGCAAAACATCTACGTCTAAACGCGGAAATCGCTGGATTTCTGAGGCCTCTCACCTGGCGAGCTGAGCTCCTTCCCCCTGAGCTGGGCTCTGGTGCTCGCCGCACCGTTTGCCCAACCGGCCCTTGGGCGCCAAGCTCTTCATCCCAGAACTGATTCACGCGGAACCGCGACGCTCCTCCCGAGACAAGGAAGTGCAATGAAATGCATGATTAACACGCTCACAGACCAGCTAGAAAAATGCGGACAGAGACAATTCTCACTTGGATCATCACAAGAACGACAGATTTCATTCGCGGGGTGGTTGGGTTGGTTTGGTTTGGTTTTTCTGGATGGTTTTTTTTAAATCGTGTGCACCGAAACCAGAGAATTAACGAGCGGGCAGCAGTTACTCAGCACCGAAAACAGCTCCTCGCTCAGCAAGACACAGTCCGGGGGTTTGTGCTGTTGGTCCACTTTGGGATAAACACGAGACCCAATGAATTAAAAATGAAGAAGGGGAAGAAGGGGGGAGGTGAAAGACAGAAAGGAAAACAAAAAAAAAAAGGTGAACTTCACTGCCAGAGAGGTAAACTTTTACTCTAATTTGTTATGTAGCAGCCTGGTTTATAAAAAAAAACCCCAACAAACAAACGACAACAAAAAAAAAACCCCAACAAACCCTCAAAAAGAAAACCAGGATCCACGTCCAAAGACTCACGGTTTAGTTTAAAAAACAACTAGTTGGAAAACTCCATCCTCCATCCCCGCCACCCCCAAGCAACCGGCAGCAGCGGTTCGGAGGCTGCAGTTTATCCTCAGTCCTGTTTTCTAGGTCTCAGTATCTACTTCATTCCAGCCAATACTGGTGCAAGAGAAAATTTCAGGCCCAGATCCTACAAACCAGATCTCCTCAGGAAAGCCGTGCCCGGACGGAGCCCCACTGGTTTTTGGGGCACACGGGGCTCGGGCTGCCCTGTGGGAAGGCCGGCACCCACTGAAGGTGTTTCAGCAGCATCTCCAGACATCGGAGCGCTCCCGGAGTGCCCAGAGCTACCTCCCGGCCCACGCACCAGCGGCTGCCCAGACCGCGGGCTCCTGTCCCTACCCAGCCCCACGGCAGAGCAGCGCTGCCGGGTGGGAGCGGGAGCCACTCGCCTCTCCTGCCACATCCAGAGGAAAAACGGATCGACTTAAAGAGGACAACGTGTACTATGATTTTTGTTTCCCTTTAAACATATTTTCCGACAAATACAGAAGGAAACAGTATCATTCATAAAGAACAGAAAAGTGCTCTCAGGGAGGGGCTCTGAGAAAACAGCACCAAATATATTACTTTTTTTTTTTAAAAAAAAAAATTTAAATATTATTTACAAAAGTATATTCCACAAGATAATGCGCTCGTGTATTATTCTTTTTTCCTGCTTCGTATATATTAGCATCTGAATATTTAATACAGGGATCAGGATTCCACACCAGATAATCCACCAGAGCAAAAACAATTCAAAACTTACTCAAGTCTGAGCTTCGGGGTAGGCGGGGGTGATGTAAACTCAGGGAGTGCTCGCAGCCTGCCAGAGACGAGCTCGCCACGTCAAAAACACACGCGAAACTCGCCCCTGCTCGTGTTTGCTTGAGGATGTCAACCCCGGAAAGCAGCACGACGGGCGCTCAGGGTTCAGGCACTGCCTGCCCGAGGCAGCAGCTTCCACGAGCCACATCTCCAGCTCAGACACAACAGCCCCACCTTGCTCTCCCCAGCCGGTAACCAACGGGCCACAGTCGGCTCCGCGCGACCAGAGGGAAGCCGACAGCGAGGTTCTTTGGTTATGCTCTGAATGTATCGCTCTACGAGGCACCAGTTCAGCCTGCGCTGACTGGGGTAGCCACCAGCACACAGACCTGATCACCCCGCCAGGTCACCGGCTCCCAGCACCGTCCTGTGTCCTAACACAGCAAGTCACAGACGAGTTAGCAGCGGACTCAGAATTACTTCATATTTACCGGGCACGTAGCAGAGAACAAACGCCCATGAGCCTCACAAGCCCATTTTTCCTTATCTCCCAGCACAGCGTATTAAAGCCACTCTATAGATAACTCTCTGGGTGTTGAGGACGTTCACAGGCACATCTATTTTTTTTTCGTATCAGGGCACGAGGCCAGATTCTCAGCAAGCGTAAATCTGTGGATGCTGATGGGACAAAACCAATTAAAACCAGATTAAGACCTTGCCGTACTCAAGCTTAGACTGGTTGCCATTAAAAACGTAACCCCTGTGAACAGTTAAAACCAGCCCGATCTGACGCATCACCGCCCTTTCTTGTCCCAAATATGTGGATAAAAACATTTACATCTGGTAGCTCTCTGCAGTGACTGCTCTGATTTCCCGGAGCAGTCCTCCAGCCAGACCTACCTTTCCAGCACTCTCAAAACCAACATAAAACCATCGGCCCCTCTGTGCTTTTTTTTTCTCAGCCTCCTATTCATGATTTGGGGTTATCCCTTACTTCTCCCAGCTCCAACCAGACCCCAGTAGAGGTTAAGTGTCTGGGGAGACTGAAGAGCTCTTTGAAGAACGCCAATTGCTTCCCACTAGTCTAAAGCCCCTAAATTGTCACGGATCACCAACCAAAGGACAGGAAAATGGGCCCAGGGCAGTGCCAAAGTCAACAAGGTAGCGGGTACGGCAGAGTTCTTGATTTCTACTGGCTTTTTGTCACTGAAGGGAATGTGGATGAATGAAGCAGAGACAATCAGAAACAAAAGCCGAAGCAACTGCCACACAGCCAGGGCAGAAAGGGTGAAGGCAGAAGCCGCCTTCCTCAGAGGCCAGCCACAAACCCAGCCAACTCCACCCGCCGCAGGAGCCGCAGCCAACCTCCACCTCACTCCTCTCTCCAAGGCTCTAAAGAATAGTGCTTCAAGATTAAAACCAGTCTCTGCTTACATGGGCCACCAGGTATGGCTTTTGGCACCAGGACCCAACACGTGAGCTCCACCCTGATCCATAAGCAGCGTCTCTGCTCACATCCCCTTCGGCTCACAGCAAATTACTTCCTCAGCACCAGCCCTTCATCCTGATCCACCGAGAGTCTCCTGGGGGTGGGGGCAAGCGACAAGAGATTACAGCTCCAAAGCTTCGGTTTCGTAAGGAGTTACAAACCCCTGCACAATACTCTTTCCTTCTGGATTAAGCAAGATTTCCCCCAATGGATTAACCTACTTGAAAGAATTCCACAAACAAAAAGAAAAATTCACTCGGAGAGATAAAACTAATTCGGTTCAATAGTCTTTGAGTTATGCACCAGATACTGGCTGGATTGTTGCAGAGCAAACTTCACATTGTCATTTACGTCTAACGCAGCTCCCCTCTCGCACACGATGCCCCTTCCCCACCAACCACCGCGGGAAGGTCCACAGTAATTAAAATGAAAAAATCGAAACGGGAAGGACTTGTCCCTTGCAGTTATGATGCCCACATCTACCCCTCCCCTTTAAACTCCAAGGCATAGACAATTTCAGGGGCAGGGGGACGATGTTCTAGTTTCTTTTTTTCTTTCCCATTCCCGCTGCGCCTGCAACAGGCTCCTAGGACTGGGAAAAGGGGGGAAGGTTTTGGGGAGGATACCTCAGGGCTTGAAATATCCACCTGTGCAATTACTGCTACAACCGCCAGGCTTCTCTGCTCCCTCCTCTCCTACCATTTCTCTGCCAGGCTCCAAGAGCAGAGCCAATGGCCGGGGCCTGGGATTGAAGAAAAAGATTCTGTAACTGCATTTTCCTACTCGCACTTGTGAAGGATTGGCAAAAGCCCCCCAGGGATGCTCAGCAGAGGCCAGAAAATCAAGGGGTACCTCCCGTTAATTCAGTTTGTCCCTGTCCTCCTCTACGTAATTTCCTCTTCCTTGCCCAGCACGTGGCTTTTTACCCCCCTGTTGCATCTTCTAAGCTGCAGCTCCAGCCTCCTTGTGCCTTAAGTGGTTTTCTTCTCCTCTCTGAAGGGCTCAAGAGTCAGGATTTGGTTTCTCCAGCCATGAGGAAGGTCCCCCCAGCTGTGCTCTGTTGGGATGCTTGGCCTACCTACCCTGAAACAGTGAGGAAAAGGAGAGGCAGGGAATCTCTCCAGCCTTCAGGTCCTACCTATTTCCACCCCCACCCCCCCAAACGACAAGTTCATATAAGCAAACACAACACAGATTTGCGATTAGCTTGCGGGGGGAACTGGTTACGACTTGTGCTCAGCCAGCTTAAGCTGAAGCTCCACCGACGGAGCAGCAGTTTTACCCTTCGGAGAGAACGCAGCCGTGAGGTATTTTTCTGTCCATTTAGACAAGTAGATAGTTTCAAGCCTCGGTTAACCAGGACTTAAAGGAGAAGTACAGTCTCAACTTCTGATGACTTCCCACCGGGCCCACTCCCCACCCCCTATCACCTTCTCCTGCCCAAAGCTTGGGTCTTCCTCCCGCACCGAGACCTTCTGGTAAAATGCCACCACAAAGCCAACTTCAGTTTGTCCTCAAACATTCGTTAACATGGAATGGCTGTCGGGCATTCGGTGCATTCTCTTAGCCAACGCCAGAACAGAGAGAGAAGCAGCCAGGGTCAACTCACAAACAGATACAAAGCAAAGAGACAGAGAGACAGAAATTTAGAGGCCAGTCACCAATAAAGATGGAGAAGGGTGTGAAGATGCTCCCAAATTGCAGAGCCTCTAAATGCATGGAACCAAGCGTTCAGTCACTCTCTCACTCTTGGATATAATGTTCGGTTGGATGGCATTCTCTTACACGCTGGTAGGGCTGGGCTCTTTCCGTTCAATCCCAGCCATTATCCTTGATCATGTGAGCTAGTTCAATGATGTATTTGCCTTCTTTATACTTCTGGCTGCTTTCAAAAGCGTGTTCCTAAAAACAAAATAAAATAAAAGAGGGGAAAAAAAATGAGATCAAGGTGATATCTGCAGGTGAAGTGACAGTTACAGGGCAGATCTGGGAATGCTGGCACACGTCTTAGTCTTATCTACAGAGTTAAACAGTCAAACTCCAGATCCTCCTGTTGGCTTTCAGGATAGTTATGTTGGAAGAATCTTCAATCCTGCTTCTAGTCCTTACAGGCTGGAAAAAAAGCTGGAAGTATGGAAATCTCCGGGATCCCTAACCAGTAGGGCCTCCCGTTGTTGAGGCTACACTCTCAGAAGCGGTTCAGCCCCGCTCAGGTGTTGTGTGTGCAGGCACGTACTGCATCCAAAAAACCACGTGAATTCTCTTGCTGGAGAGGCCTGGGCTTACTGCCGTGTTGATGGAATTTTGTATTTTGTTGTACAATAAACTCAATTTATGTACTCAGTGTCCTCCTCCATTTGTGGGACCCATGCTGTGCTTCTGCATGAATTCCTAAAGCATCAATTTTTGATGCTTTACTTTTTATAGCCTTTCAACTGATTTATTAAAGCCTATTTCTCTCCAGAGGCCACAGACACACTGCATGTTTTGTTTAGACGCCGGCCAAACTGTTTTGACAAACGAGTACACTGCGTGCCTCCTGACGCAGGGATCAGGATGTAGCATAAGCCTTTATTTGAAGGTAATCGAATTTATGGGGAGCGAGAGACAGCAAACAGATAAACTCGTGTTCAATCGCATTTCCAGTGGGAAGGACACAAGATTAACAATATATGGATCGTTCCATTATTCTGATACCATCGGGGAAAAAAAAAGACAATACGAACCACAAGCCTGGTTGAAGTTACGCTCATTTGTGTTAAGTATCGCTAAGGGACACCCACCAAAACCAGGCCCACGGTGTATATCAGTAAAAAAAACATTAGCCACAAAGAGCTCCTGCTCTGAACGCATCCAACAAACACGAGACAGGAGGGAAAATGGAAACGTAGGAGGAAAAAAGACATGGCTACAGACCAGAACCCGCATTTCTGATTCCCAGGTTAATGGTCTTTCCATGAGACCGCGTTACCCACACCTGCAGAAAGGGCTGGAGCTAAGATGTCCCCAGAAAAAAAACAAATGACGCTGATACTCACATATTTCCAACCCAGTGTGGTTTTGCAGTTTTCACAGTAAATATCTGCAACCGCATGTAATCCTGTTAATAACACCCGCTCCTCTGCAGGGCCACAACCCACATTAACTCTGGGGAAAAAGGAGAGATGCTCCCTATTAGTGCGTCTTTCCACAGCAATTTTAGTGCAGTACTGGAAAACAGAAGCAGGGAGTTCAGGATGCCCAGTAGCACAGCTGAGCCCCAAACAAACATCTCTTGCAGCGACACACCAGAAGGAAAAGGTAAAATGGAATTTTTCTTCAACTAAAAATCCAGAACAGAAGGAAAAGGCAAACCAGAATTTTTTTTTTTTCAACCAAAAAAATTCCACAAAGCTTTGACCAGAAGATTAACAGTACCGGAGTAAATTGCGCTAATTAGGCATTTGAGAAAGATTTTCATTTTCAAATTGATGAAATGGTACTTCCACTTTCCCAGACAGAAACTCAAAAAAAAGTAACCGAAATCAGCAGCTCTCCTGAAAGCCGCCCCAGCAGCCATCTCACCAAAAGTGAGCTCCTGGGAAAATCACGCTGGATTTTTATGCTAGCTCTGAAAAGTAAGCTTGTATTTAGATACCATTTATTCTCTACATTTACGAAACTTTGGACTCTTTGGCCCAACTACATTCCCTGAGAAGAGAATGACTCATCCGTTAGCTCCTAGTTCTCAGTCTGATGACGAAAACCCCTTTTCCTAGCTGATTATCTGAAACCTCAACATAAACTCAAATATGAATCAGAGCCGTTTCCTGCCTCTTTCTCCAGCTTTTTTTCAGCAAGCTCCCTGGGCTCAGGCTGAGGTTTTCTGAAGGAAGACCATCCTTTTGTTTCCTTCCTTGCGAGGGTTTCTTACATCTATCCTAAGAGATGCCGAGGTGACACGTAAGAAGTTCTACTCACACTGAATTGAAGAGGTATGCTCGTCCTTGGCTTCCTTGGAAGGACTGAAAGGCAAGAAAACAGAATTCAGTTGGCTGGTTGGCAGGAAGGAGGCTAAACCAGGACCTGTCCTCAACACCCGACTTCATTAGTGGTCGTTATAGCAACTGTTAGCCAGGCCCCGAGAAATGCACATCATTGCAGAGCACAAAGTGAAATGTCAGGAGGAGATGAGCACTAATAACAGAGGTCTTGTTCTGCGGATGGGAAGGGGGCATCTGCCTCCAGTTCCAACGCCTGCTCATTTCACAAGGTGTACTGGCAGACCACTGGGAACGTCACCTGAACGTCACAGCAGTTCCAGCGCCGTACAAGCTCAGCGAACATCTCAAGAGTTGAGCTGCTTTCTCTCTCACATCCCAGCAATGCCTATTTTCACCCTTGCAGTTCTGTTCATGAGTTTCACACGACTGCCTCAACCTCACCTAATGCAGCGGCGCTGCCAAACAGAGATTTGAACCTCCCTTCTAAAAACACGGCGCTCACAGAGACTTCCTACTTTGGTTTGGAGACACCATTGATACATTTGATGGCGCATGAACTCCCTGTAGAAACACCACACAGCTGGATGCTGAACCAAACGGGGACCTATTTGTGCAAGGTGCTGTGCACACAAACACAACCTCTACTCTTGTGATTTTA